>JAJUPC010000699.1:0-111162 GCA_023614405.1 Avena insularis | reverse complement strand
AACACACATCGATGACTGGTGGATCCATGTGGTTTAGAGCAGGCACTGTGATGACTCTGGTGGATCAATATGGACAGAAGAACTTGTCTGTTGACTCTACCGGTGAATTAACAGGAAGGAAGACACGTACAATGACTCATGGTGATGGATTTAGGAAGGAGGAACACCTGTCTACCAGTTGACTCTGGAGTGGATCCATGGTTTGGAAGCGAACACACTACGGTATTTCAGGTGGATCCATGTGGTTTGGAAAAGAACACACATGTATTGACTCTTGGTGGTGGTGTAGGAAAGGAAGACACATACAATGACTCTTTGGTGGTGGTTTGGGAAAGCAACACATGCAATGATTCTAAGCGGATCCATGTGGTTTAGGAAAGACACCGTCTGAAGACAACAGTGGATTCATGTGGTTTGGAAAATACCTTACACATCCGTTAGCTCTGGTGGATCAATGTGGTTTTAGGGAAAGAATTTTACATGGAATGGCTCTCCATGGATCCTGTGGTTTAGGAAAGAGTTTTACACATCGCATTGACTCTGGGCACTGTCCATGTGGATTTAGGGAATGGAACACACATGCGATGACTACTGAGGTAATTGGTGTAGGAAGGAAAGGAAGACACGTCGATGACTCTGTGATGTGATGTAGGAAAGGAGAGACACATCTGTTGAGCAACAGTGGTGGGTTGGAAGAACACACATCTTGATGATTCTAAGCGGATCCATGTATGGTTGGGAAAGGAACACACAGCACAAGAGATGACTCTTGTGTATCCATGTGGTTTAGGCATGGAACACACATGCAATGACTGGTGGATCCATGTGGTTTAGGGAAAAGAAACACACATGCAAATGACTCTCGGTGGATCCATATGGTTTAGAGAAAGGAACACACATGCAATGACTCTTGTGTATCCATGTGGTTTAGGAATGGAACACACATGCAATGAACTCAGGTGGTGGTGTATGAAAGGAAGACACATGCAATGACTCTGGTGGTGGTTTAGGAAAAGGAATTTACCGCATGTGATGATACTTAGTGGATCCATGTGGTTTAGGAAAAGATCACAATATTAAAGACACTTGAAAGTGGATTCATGCAGGGTTTAGGAAGAAACACATACAATGGTATGGTAGATCAATATGGTTTAGGAAAGAACACACATACAATGACTCTACGGTGTATCCATGTGGTTTACTGGGAATGGAACACACATCTTGATAACTACCGGTGATGGTGTAGGAAGAAGACACATGCAATGAAGCTACTGGTGGTAGTTTAGGAAGGAACACACGTGCAATGATTCTAGTGGATCCGTAACTTGGATTGGGAAAATAACACACATGGAACCTTTGATGGATTCTAAATATGGTTTAAGGAAGAAAACCACCATTTTAATGGCTAGTGAATCAATCCCAGTTTAGAAATGAACACATACAATGACCTTGGTGGGTCCATGTGGTTTAGGAAAGGAACACACATGCAATGACTCCTAATGGATCATTGTGGATTAGGAAAGGAACACATGTGCAATAACTCTAGTGGTGGTTTAGGAAAGAGACACATGCAGTAACTGACTGCGGTGGTGGTTGGGAAAGAATAAACATGCTGTGACTGCAGGTGAATCCAATGTGGTTAGAAAATACGTACAATGACTCTTGGTGGATCCATGTGGTTTGGGAAAATAACACACATGCAATGACACTAATGGATCCATGTGGTTATGAAAACAACGCTTTACCTGATGACTCTGTGGATCCATGTGTGGTTTGGAAAGGAACACACATATGTGGGGCCGGGTGGATCCATGTGGTTTGAGGAAAGAACACACATGCAATGAATCTGGTGGTGGTTTAGGAAAGGAAGACTCATCTTGATGACTCTAGATGTGGTTTTAGGAAAGAGACATGTGGCTCGGTGGATCCATGTGGTATAAGAAAGAACACACATGCGATGACTCACGGTGGATCAATGTGGATTAGCAAAATAACACACATGCAATGACTCACGGAGTGGATCAATGTATGGTTTAGGAAGGAACACCGTACAAGTGACTCTGTTGGATCCATATGGTTTAGAGGCGAACACACATCTGTTGTCTGGTGGATCCATGTGGTTTAAAGCCGACACACATCTGATGACTCTGGTGGATCCATGTGGTTTAGGAAAGAACACATCAGGTAGCTATGGTGGATCAATATGGTTTAGGAAAGGAAGACTACGTCTGATGACTCTAGATGTAGTTTAGGAAAGGAACACACATCTGATGACTCTACAGGTGGATCCATTTTGGATTTGGGGAAAAGAACACATCCCTGATGCTGATGACTGCACGAGGTGGATCAATGTGGTTTAGGAAAGGAATACACATGCAATGACTCTTGTGGATCCCATGTGGTTTGAAATAAAGGAACACACATGCAATTAAGCTCTGGTGTATATCCATGTGGTTTAAGATGAACACACATCAATGACTTCTGTGTGGTGGTGTAGGAAAGGAAGACACATGCAATGATTCTGGTGGTGGTTTGGGAAAGGAACACACATGCTGATGATTCTAAATGGATCCATGTGGTTTAGGAAAAGAACACACATGCAAAGACACTGATGGAGTTCAAGTGGTTTGGGAAAAAACACACATACAATGACTGTGGTAGATCAATACTGGTTTGGGAAAGGAACACACATCTGATATGACAGCCTTGGTGGGTCCATGTGGTTTAGGGAAAGAAACACATACAATGAATCTAGTGCATCATTGTGGATTAGGGAAAAGGAACACATGTCTGATGACTCCTAGTGGTGGTTTAGGAAAAGAAGACACATGTCGATGAGCTCTGGTGGTGGTTTAGGAAAAGAACACACGTATGGCCAACTGACTCTGGTGGATCAATGTGGTTTAGGAAAAATAATACATGCAATCACTACGGTGGATCAATGGCCCCCATGTTTAGGAAAAAGGAACACACATACAGCTGATGAATCTAAGTGGATCAATGTATGGTTTAGGGAAAGGAACACATGTAATGACAGCTCTGTGGATCCATATGGTTTAGGAAAAAGAACACACATGCAATGACTCTGGTGAATTGTAGGAAAAGGAAGAAGACACATGCAATGACTTTGGTAGTGGTGTAGGAAAAAGAACACACACCTTTTAAAAGACCTTTGATGGATTCAAGTGGTTTAGGAAAAAACACACATTGCAATGGTACTGTGGTAGATCTGATGTGGTTTAGGAAAGGAACACACATCTGTTGACTACGGTGGATCAATGTGGATTGGAAAAGACACATACAATGACTCTGAAATTTGGATCATTGTGGATTAGTAAAGGAACACATATTCAATGAATCTAGTGGTGGTTTTAGGAAAAGAAGGCACATGTCTGATGACTCTTGTAATGGTTTAGGGAAAAGAACACACATCATAATTACTCACGGTGGATCGCTTTGTGGTTTAGGAATACTAACACATTACATCTTGATGACTACAGTGGATCAATGTTGTTTAGGAAGAAAGCAACACACATGCAATGACTCTAAGCGGATCCATGTGGTTTAGGAAAAGAACACACATCTAATGACACTGATGGATCCATGTGGTTATGCAAATAACACTCAATGCAATGATTCTGAGTAGATCCATACTTGATTTAGAAAAGGAATAGACATGCAATAATGATTTGGTGGATCCATGTGGTACATAAGAAAAGAACACACATGCAATGACTACTGAAGGTGGATCAATGTGGATTAGCGGAAATAACACACATCTGATGACTACAGCACGGTGGATCAATGTGTGGTTTACAAGGAAAGGAACACACATGCAGCCAGCTACATTGGATCCATGTGGTTTAGGAAGCGAACACACATGCAATGACAGCTCTCTGTGGTGGATCCATGTGGTTTCTGAAAGCAACAACACACATGCAATGACTCTGGTGGATCAATGTGGTTTAGGAAAAGAACACACATGCAATGACTATGGTGGATCAATGTGGTTTAGGAAAGGAAGACACGTGCAATGACTCTAGATGTGGTTTAGGAAAGGAACACACATACAGCCTACGAGCTCTGAGTGGATCCATGTGGTTTGGGAAAAGAACACACATCTGCAATGACTCTGGTGGATCAATGTGGTTTAGGAAAGATACACATCTGCAATGACTCTTGTGGATCCATGTGGTTTAGTAAAAGGAACACACATGCAATGACTCTGTGTATCCATGTGGTTTTAGGAATGGAACACACATCAATGACTACTGGTGGTGGTGTAGGAAAGGAAGACACATGCAATGATTAGGGTGGTGGTTTGGGAAAGGAACACACATTACAATGATTCTAGTGGATCCATGTGGTTTAGGAAAAGAACACACATGCAAAAGACAACTTTGAAGTGGATTCAAGTGGTTTTAGGAAAAAGCACACACATGCAATAGTAAGCTGTGGTAGATCAATGTGGTTTAGGAAAGGAACACACATCTGATGACAACTGTGAGGTGGGTCCATGTGGTTTTAGGAAAGAAACACACATGCACAATGAATCTAAGTGCATCATTGTGGATTAGGAAAGGAACACATGTATGCAATGACTCTCTGTAGTGGTGGTTTTAGGAAAAGAAGACACATGCAATGACTCTGGTGGTGGTTTAGGAAAAGAACACACATGTAATGACTCTGGTGGATCCCAATGTGGTTTGGAAAATAATACACATGCTTGATCACTCTGGTGGATCAATGTTGTTTAGGAAAGGAACACACATACAATGATTCTAGTGGATCAATGTGGTTTAGGAAAGGAACACACATGTAATGACTCTTGTGGATCCATATGGTTTAGGAAAGGAACACACATGCAATGACTCACACAATGGTGGTGTAGGAAAGGAAGACACATGCAATGACTTTGGTAGTGGTGTAGGAAAGAACACACATGCAAAGACACTGATGGATTCATGTGGTTTAGGAAAAAACACACATGCAATGACTGTGGTAGATCAATGTGGTTTAGGAAAGGAACACACATGCAATGACTCTGGTGGATCAATGTGGTTGAGGAAAGGAACACACATGCAATGACTCTAGTGGATCATTGTGGATTAGTAAAGGAACACATATTCAATGAATCTAGTGGTGGTTTAGGAAAAGAAGGCACATGCAATGACTCTTGTAGGGGTTTAGGAAAAGAACACACATGTACTTACTCTGGTGGATCGCTGTGGTTTAGGAATATAACACACATGTAATGACTCTGGTGGATCAATGTTGTTTAGGAAAGCAACACACATGCTATGTCTCTAGCGGATCGTTGTGGTTTAGGAAAAGAACACACATCTAATGACACTGATGGATCCATGTGGTTATGCAAAATAACACTCAAGCAATGATTCTGGTAGATCCATGTGGTTTAGAAAAGGAATAGACATGCAATGAGACTGGTGGATCCATGTGGTTTAGGAAAAGAACACACATGCAATGACTCTGGTGGTGGTTTAGGAAAGGAAGACACATGCAATCACTCTAGATGTAACTGTGGTTTAGGAAAGGAACACACATGCAATGACTCTGGTGGATCCATGTGGTATATGAAACGACCACACATGCAATGACTTTGGTGGATCAATGTGGTTTAGGAAATGAAGACACTTGTGATGACTCTAGTGGATCCATGTGGTTTAGGAAAAGAACACACATGCAATGACTTTGGTGGATCTAGGTGGTTTAGGAAAGGAACACACATGCAATGACTCTGGTGGATCCATGTGGTTTAGGAAAGGCACACACATGCAATGACTCACGAGGTGGATCCATGTGGTTTAGGAAAGGAACACACATGCAATGACTCTGTGCATCATGTGGTTTATGAAAGGAACACACATGCAGTGACACTAGTGGGTCCATGTGGTTTAGGACAATAACACACATGCAATGACTCTGGTGGTGGTTTAGGAAAGGAAGACAACGTCTGCGGGGTAAATGACGATAGATGTGGTATAGGATAGGAACATGCATCGGATAACTACTGGTGGATCCATGTGGTTTAGGAAAAATTACACATGCAATGACTTTGGTGGATCGATGTGGTTTAGGAAAGGAACACACATGGAATGACTCTGTGGATCCATGTGGTTTAGGAAAGGAACACACATGCAATGACTAGGTGGATCCATGTGGTTTAGTAAAAGAACACACATGCAATGACTTTGGTGGTGGTGTAGGAAAGGAAGACACATGCAAGGACTCTAGTGGTGGTTTAGGAAAGGAACACACATGCAATGATTCTAAGCGGATCTATGTGGTTTAGGAAAATAACACACATCTAATGACTCTGGTGGATCCATGTGGGTTATGAAAGGAACACTCATGAAGTGACACTAGTGGGTCCATGTGGTTTAGGAAAATAACACACATGCAATGACTCTGGTGGTGGTTTAGGAAAGGAAGACACGTGCAATGACTGTAGATGTGCTTTAGGAAGGGAACACGCATACAATGACTCTGGTGGATCCATGTGGTTTAGGAAATGAACACACATGCAATGACTCTGGTGGATCAATGTGGTTTAGGAAAGAAACTACCATGCAATGACTCTTGTGGATCCATGTCGTTCAGGAAAGGAACACACATGTAATGACTCTGGTGTATCCATGTGGTTTAGGAATGGAACACACATGCAATGTCTCCGTGGTGGTGTAGTAAAGGAAGACTCATGCAATGACTCTTGTGGTGGTTTAGGAAAGGAACACACATGCAATGATTCTAGTGGATCCATGTGGTGTAGGAAAAGAACACACATGCAAAGACACTGATGGATTCATGTGGTTTAGGAAAAAACACACATGCAATGGCTGTGGTAGATCAATGTGGTTTAGGAAAAAACACACATGCAATGACTGTGGTAGATCAATGTGGTTTAGGAAAGGAACACACATGCAATGACTCTGGTGGATCCACGTGGTTTAGTAAAAGAAAACACATGCAATGACTTTGGTGGTGGTGTAGGAAAGGAAGACACATGCAATGACTCTAGTGGTGGTTTAGGAAAGGAACACACATGCAATGATTCTAGAGGATCCATGTGGTGTAGGAAAAGAACACACAGGCAAAGACAGCAGTGGATTCATGTGGTTTAGGAAAATAACACACATCCAATGACTCTGGTGGATCCATGTGGTTTATGAAAGGAACACACATGCAGTGACACTAGTGGGTCCATGTGGTTTAGGAAAATAACACACATGTAATGAGTCTGGTGGTTTAGGAAAGGAAGACACGTGCAATATTCCTGTAGATGTGGTATAGGATAGGAACACGCGTACAATGACTCTCTTGGATCCATGTGGTTTAGGAAAGAGCACATGCAATGACTCTAGTGGGTCAATGGGGTTTAGTTAAGAAACACACATGCAATGACTCTTGTGTATCCATGTCGTTTAGGAAAGGAACACAGATGTAATGACTCTGGTGTATCCATGTGGTTTAGGAATGGAACACACATGCAATGACTCAGTGGTGGTGTAGTAAAGGAAGACACATGCAATGACTCTAGTGGTCGTTTAGGAAAGGAACACACATGCAAAGACAACGATGGATTCATGTGGTTTAGGAAAAAAACACATCATGACTATGGTTCAGATCAATGTGGTTTAGGAAAAGAACACACATGCAATGACAACTGGTGGGGCCATGTGGTTTAGGAAAGGAACACACATGCAATGACTCTAGTGGATTATTGTGGATTAGGAAAGGAACACATTATCAGTGACTCTTGTGTTGGTTTAGGAAAAGAAGACACATGCAATGACTCTGTTAGTATTTTGGAAAAGAATACACATGTAATGACTCTGGTGGATCAATGTGGTTTAGGAAAATAATACATGCAATGACTAAGTGGATCAATGTTGTTTAGGAAAGGAACACACATGCAATGACTCTGGTGGATCCATGTGGTTTAGGAAAATAACACATGCAATGACACTAATGGATCCATGTGGATATGGAAACAACACACACGTAATGACTCGGGTGGATCCATGTGGTTTAGGAAAGAACACACATGCAATGAGACTTGGTGGATCCATGTGGTTTTGTAGAGGCCTCAACCTGATAATAAGGTTGATCCCTCCTGTATTTACAATGCTAGTCCAGGTCGATAGCTAGCATCCTTGATTTAGATGTAATATCAAGAAACAAAGGTCATAATATAACTTTATAACCAGGAATAACATAATTTTATTACATCAAACATAGCTCATTTGGCTATTATATTACATTGCTTGAATAACTATAGTCATGGGGTCCTTCATCTTCAAAGTGCCACAGTAGATGTTGGTTGTAGACTTTGTAATCCTAATAAAACAATCTTCACTAAAATCAATCAAACCTGCAACATTACAAGTTACAGCCACAAGGGTCAATACATTTGAATTGTATTGGCAAGCTTCACTTTTATGAATAACATGAGTGGATCCTATCACTACATGCATAATCGGCTAAGTAGAGTTTTAGGCTCATTTGCATAAAGCAATATTTTATCCTATATTTTCAAAATGGTTTTGGTCCTTTGTCAAATCTCTTTTCCAAGAATCCCTTGAACTCCTTGGTAGACACTCAAGTGTTCAAGTCCTTGTCAAAATCCCTTGAGCTCCTTGGTAACTCCAAGTGCATCAAGTTTTATAAAATCTCATGAGTTCCTTGGTAACCCCAAGTGTTCATGTTTTCATCAAAATCTCTTGAGCACCTTGGTAACCCCAAGTGCATCAAGCTTTATAAAATCTCTTTGAATTCCTTGGTAGACACTCAAGGGCATCAAGTTTTTATTTCAGAAGTTGGAATGTCGAGATGTCCCATAGTTCAAACTTTAGTTGCTCAGTATTGTCCATAACCGGGGACACGACTAAGTACTTAGATTTTATTATCTTCTGCAGAAGGAGTACACTTTACCCACATGTCACAATCCCATCCTTTTGCCACCAGTGGCCCTCTTGGATTAGTGCTCACCAAGATGGAGTACTGGCAGATTGAGAATGTGACGAAGTCTTTCCAAAGGGTCCTCCCATACACCATTGCTAGCTTGTCTTCAGCCCCCATGAAGCATTCCAGATCCCCATGTCCAGTAACTAAAGACAATGTATGGGTCTTCCTAATGTAATTGACTAAGCCAGAGCCATAATAGCATGTGGTTGCACACGAAAGCCACAAATGGAGAAGCATGTTCAATCTCTAAGTTTCCTAGGTGGTTTTCTTTTGGAGCACAACACAAAGTGATTCCCATAAACATGGTTCCTTTTGTTGCCACCTTCTCCAAAACTTAAAGTATCCACCACCTAGGTGGTTCATTGAGTCCTTGTGTTATTATGTAAAACACAAGTCCCTATTCTCAACCTTTGTAAAATCTCAACATGTATCTCTTTTCAAAATATAGCATGGCTAAGCATGTAACAACAATATTTTCACTAAGGAGTGTATAGGGAATCCTATTAGGATTTAGCATAGCATAAGTATAAAATTGTTTTCATGCATGTTTTCAAAATCCACTAAGTATAATGAAAATAGTAGGACTTTTGTATGATAGTGTAACTTGCCTTTTGGTAGGGAATGGTGGTTCACTTCTTGATCTTGCTAGTCTCACACTTCTCTAATCTTCACTACAAGTTAATCAAGCAAACACAAAATCAACTAACAATCCAAACCAATAATAACTCAAACAAATTCACACACACAAGACAATGGAAACTAATTCATGCTTGGGAGCATGCACAAGATAGTTTTATTTTGCAAGAGAGGTCTCTATTGGATTTCTAACCTTTGTAAGATCCAAATTGGTCATTTTCCAAGTTGGCAAAATCATTTGCAAAAGGGTTTTGTCCAAAATCCATTTTTTTAAAACCAATCATCATTTTATGTGGTGGATATTAGTTTTATCAAATCTAAAACCTTTAAGTCTTCACCAAAAAGTTTCTAACTCTCAAGTATTGGTGTTTTGGGGTCAGTAGCTTTGAATCAAAATATTTTCCCAAAGTTTTTATTCCAAAATCTTTTTCATAATAAAACCATTATCTTTACTTAGCTAGAAATGGACTAAATCAATTAATCCATTCTAAATTTTTCCAAATTCATTTTCAAAACCATGGTTTGGTTCCTAGGGTTAGTAAGGTCACAACCAACCATTTTGCAAAGGTTTTAACCCTAAAATCATTTTTAAACAATTTTTATACTCTAAACAAGCTCACAAAAGAATCTGCAAAAACAAGAAATCTAACAGATACTATTTGCTAAACTAAGGGTAGGGTTGGTTAGGTCTTGCTCTCCTGAATCCAACGACATAAAATTTGTAATTTTTGGACGTGTGGATCCAAAGTTACAAGGGTTTGAAGTTTGTAAATAAATCTGATTCACAAATTCTTTTAAACAGATTCTAGTGCCACGCGGCAGTATCTTATTGGATGGTACCGCTTCGCGCGGATCAGCGTTGTGGTGCGTTGGATCTAATCGATCGCACGGTTCTGGAAGCATACCTCTTCGGTGTTTAAGTGACCTAATCCTGTTCGCCCGATCTAGATCTAACGGACCAAAACAAATGGCCATTAACTGGCGGCGGCTACTTGTGGCAGCAGCCAATAATGGCTGGAGCTGGTGAGATAGGAAGCGAGAGGGGAAAAGGAAGTGCTCACCGAGTTCGTGAGGACGAGGTGGTGCTCGTTGTGTGCTCGACGTGGCAAGGGGCGCATGAGGTTTGCGGCAATTCCTCACCGGAGCTTGCTACTGACGATGACTCTGGGCGTGGTCGGGGATATTCTGTGTAATAGTCCACGAGAAGGCAAGCGAAGGACGGGTTAGCTGCACAAGGCCAAAGCAAGGATGTTCGCATGATCGAGACAACGCTGGGTGGTCGATTACCGGGAAGGTCGTCGGAGAGGTTGCAGACGGCAGCGTCGTTCAGAGCTTGTCGTAGCCGACACTCTGGGGCGCCCGCGGTTGAGAGGAGGGTGCTGGGAGATGCGTCTGAGAGTGGGGAAGCTGCCAGCGTGCTCAGGGAGGCTTGGGGCGGTGTCGAGTCGCCGGAATCGGCGCAAACCGTCGAACAGAGGTGCTCGGGAGGAAATTGGGGAGGTCTAAGGCGTGAGCCTTGGAAGTGTCGAGGGGAAATATAGGGGAGACATGGGCGTTTCAACCTGCGTGATCAAAGCTAGTAGCGGTGGTCAAGTTAAAAGCGAATTAAGGCCCTTGAATCATCGGCAGGAACAGCGTCGAGGGAAGAAGAGTGTCGAGGTGTGGACGATGAGCAGGGGAAGTGGGCCTCTGGGTGGGGAAAAGAAGCGATGGGAGGTCCTGAGTGATGTCACTGTGGGTTTATAACCGAGTGCGAATCGTTTTCTTACGGGGAGGGGAAACTGGGCTGTTCGCTGGGCCTTAGTGGGCATTGTCGACTGGGCTGGTCCAAACTCTATTTTTTTTTTCTGTCTGTTGGCTTTTTCTTTTTCTATTTCTATATTCTGTTTTGAATTTCAAACAATTAAACAAGGTTCAAATCAATTCAAACAATTATCAAACTACGAGGTTTGAACTGGGTTCTGTTTAGTAGCTTAAACCAATTCTAGAAATAAAATAATATTTTTTTTATTTTATTTTTTTAGGATCCATTCTTTAATTAAAAAAATGGATCTTTAGTTTATTAATAAAATAGGGTTTGATTTAATTAATAAAATCTCCATTTGAAATCCAAATATTTTCAGAACCAAATCAGTAGGTTTTATTTGGAAATAATGAATACTTGGAAACCTTGTTTAAAATAAAATAACATCTTTATTTTTGGTCCATTAACAATTAAATAAAATGGGCCTTATTCATTTCTTCAAATAAGATTTGTTTTATTAAAACTTTATTTTGAAAACTAAAATAAAACCAAAACCATTCAGTAGGTTTTATTTGAGAATATAAAATACCTAGAAAACTTATTTAAAATAATTTAATAAGTTTTGAGGTTTTAATTAAAATGGTAAAACCTTTTATTTAAATAAAAATTGGATATTAAATCCTTATTATTTTATTTAAATAAACCTTTACTATTTTTAATCAAAACAAAACATTTTATTTCAAAATATTGGCCAAGGTTTAATTTGGCTTTATAAAATAATCTTTATTTATAATTCCACCTTTTTCTTTTGAAAACCAAATCCTTTTATTTAAAAGATCCAAAATAGTAATTCCAAAACATTTTATTTTCCTTTATTAAATGTTTATCTTTTTAAATCCTTTTAGGATTATTTGATTCAAATTGGTTTGAGGTTCCAATTGAATTCAAAAAGTTTCTTCTGGCCCTGAAAATCAAACAAAGTTTTATTTTATTCATTTATTTTTCACATTACAAGATTTGGAAAATCTTGGGATGTGACAGGTTTAGGAAAAGAACACACATGCAATGACTCTGGTGGTGGTTTAGGAAAGGAAGACACATGCAATGACTAGATGTGGTTTAGGAAAGGAACAATATGCAATGACTCTGGTGGATCCATGTAGTATATGAAAACAACACGGATGCAATGACTCTGGTGGATCAATGTGGTTTAGCAAAATAACACACATGCAATGACTCTGGTGGATCAATGTTGTTTAGGAAAGGAACACACATGCAATGACTCTGGTGGATCCATGTGGTTTAGGAAACGAACACACATGCAATGACTCTGGTGGAATCATGTAGTTTAGGAAACAAACACACATGCAATGACTCTAGAAGATCAATCTGGATTAGGAAAGGAACACACGTGCAATGACTCTGGTGGATCCATGTGGTTTAGGAAAGTAACACACATGCAATGACTCTGGTGGATCCATGTGGTTTAGGAAACAAACACACATGCAATTACTATGGTGGATCCATGTGGTTTAGGAAAAGGAAACACATGCAATCACTCTGGTGGTGGTTTAGGAAAGGAAGACAATGCAATGACTCTGGTGTTTTAGGAAAGGAACACACATGCAATGATTCTAGCGGATCCATGTGGTTTAGGAAAAGAACACACTTGCAAAGACACTGATGGAATCATGTGGTTTAGGAAAATAACACACATCCAATTACTCTGGTGGATCCATGTGGTTTATGAAAGGAACACACATGTAGTGACACTAGTGGGTCCATGTGGTTTAGGAAAATAACACACATGCAATGACTCTGGTGGTCGTTTAGGAAAGGAAGACACATGCAATGACTATAGATGTGGTTTAGGAAAGGAACACACATGCAATGACTCTGGTGGATCCATGTGGTTTGGGAAAAGAACACACATGCAATGACTCTGGTGGATCAATGTGGTTTAGGAAAGGAATACACATGCAATGACTCTTGTGGATCCATGTGGTTTAGTAAAGGAACACACATGCAATCACTCTGGTGTATCCATGTGGTTTAGGAATGGAACACACATCAATGACTCTGGTGGTGGTGTAGGAAAGGAAGACACATGCAATGATTCTGGTGGTGGTTTAGGAAAGGAACACACATGCAATGATTCTAGTGGATCCATGTGGTTTAGGAAAAGAACACACATGCAAAGACACTGATGGATTCAAGTGGTTTAGGAAAAAACACACATGCAATGACTGTGGTAGATCAATGTGGTTTCGGAAAGGAACACACATGCAATGACACTGGTGGGTCCATGTGGTTTAGGAAAGAAACACACATGCAATGACTCTAGTGCATCATTGTGGATTAGGAAAGGAACACATATGCAATGACTCTAGTGGTGGTTTAGGAAAATAAGACACATGCAATGACTCTGCTGGAGGTTTAGGAAAAGAACACACATGTAATGACTCTGGTGGATCAATGTGGTTTAGGAAAATAATACACATGCAATGACTCTGGTGGATCAATGTTGTTTAGGAAAGGAATACACATGCAATGACTCTAGTGGATCCATGTGGTTTAGGAAAATAACACACATACAATGACACTAATGGATCCATGTGGTTATGGAAAACAACACACACACAATGACTCTGGTGGATCCATGTGGTTTAGGTAAGGAACACACATGCAATGAGACTGGTGGATCCATGTGGTTTAGGAAAAGAACACACATGCAATGACTCTGGTAGTGGTTTAGGAAAGGAAGACACATGCAATGACTCTAGATGTGGTTTAGGAAAGGAACACAGATGCAATGATTCTGGTGGATCCATGTGGTATAAGAAAAGAACACACATGCAATGACTCTAGCGGATCAATGTGGTTTAGCAAAAAAAACACATGCAATGACTCTGGTGGATCAATGTGGTTTAGGAAAGGAACACACATGCAATGAATCTGGTGGATCCATGTGGTTTAGGAGACGAACACACATGCAATGACTCTGGTAGATCCATGTGGTTTAGGAAAGGACCACACAAGCAATGACTCTGGTGGATCCATGTCGTTTAGGAAAAGAACACACATACAATGACTATGGTGGATCAATGTGGTTTAGGAAAGGAACACACATGCAATGACTCTAGTGGATCCATTTGGTTTAGGAAACGAACACACATGCAATGACTCTGGTGGATCCATGTGGTTTAGGAAATGAACACACATGCAATGACACTGATGGATCCATGTAGTTATGGAAAAGAACACACATGCAATGACTCTGGTGGATCCATGGGGTTTAAGAAACGAACAGACATGTGATGACTCTGGTGGATCCATGTGGTTTAGGAAAAGAACACTCATGCAATGACTCTAGTGGATCAATGTGGTTTAGGAAAGGAACACACATGCAATGACCCTTGTGGAATCATGTCGTTTAGGAAAGGAACACACATGCAATGACTCTGGTGGATCCATGTGTTTTAGGAAAGGAACACACATGCAATGACTCTGGTGGATCCATCTGGTTTAAGAAAAGAACACACATGCAATGACTCTGGTGGATCAATGTGGTTTAGGAAAGGAACACACATGCAATGACTCTAGTGGATCCATGTGGTTTAGGAAACGAACAGACATGCAATGACTCTGGCAGATCCATGTGGATTAGGAAAGGAGCACACATGCAATGACCCTAGTGGATCCATGTGGTTTAGAAAAGAACACACATGCAATGACTATGGTGGATCAATGTGGTTTAGGAAAGAGACACACATGCAATGACTCTGGTGGGTCCATGTGGTTTAGGAAAGGAACACACATGCAATGATTCTAGTGGATCATTGTAGATTAGGAAAGAAACACATACGCAATGACTCTAATGGTTGTTTAGGAAAATAAGACACATGCAATGACTCTGGTAGTGGTTTACAAAAAGAACACACATGTAATTACTCTGGTGGATCGATGCGGTTTAGGAAAATAACACACATGTAATGACTCTGTTGGATGAATGTTGTTTAGGAAAGGAACACACATGCAATGAATCTGGTGGATCCATGTGGTTTAGGAAAAGAACACACATGCAATGACACTGATTGATCCATGTGGTTATGGAAAAGAACACACGTGCATGACTGGTGGATCCATGTAGTTTAGGAAAGGAACACACATGCAATGACTCTGGTGGATCCATGTGGTTTAGGAAAGGAACACACATGCAATGACTCTGGTGGATCCATGTGGTTTAGGAAAAACACACATGCAATGACTCTGGTGGTGTAGGAAAGGAAGACACATGCAATGACTCTGGTGGTGGTTTAGGAAAGGAACACACATGCAATGATTCTAGCGGATCCATGTGGTTTAGGAAAATAACACACATGCAAAGGCACTGAGGTATTCTTGTGGTTTAGGAAAATAACACACATCCAACGACTCTGGTGGATCCATATGGTTTATGAAAGGAACACACATGTAGTTAAACTAGTGGGTCCATGTGGTTTAGGAAAATTACACACATGCAATGACTCTGGTGGTTTAGGAAAGGAAGACACATGCAATGATTGTAGATGTTGTTTAGGAAAGGAACACACATGCAATGACTCTGGTGGATCCATCTGGTATAAGAAAAGAACCCACATGCAATGACTCTGGTGGATCAATTGTTTAGCAAAATAACACACATGCAATGATTCTGGTGGATCAGTGTGGTTTAGGAAAGGAACACACATGCAATGACTCTGGTGGATCAATGTGGTTTAGGAAAGGAACACACATGCAATGCCTCTGGTGGATCCATGTGGTTTAGGAAAAGAACACACATGCAATGACTCTCGTGGATCTATGTGGTTTAGGAAAGGAACACACATGCAATGACTCTGGTGGATCCATGTGGTTTAGGAAAAGAACACACATGCAATGACCCTGGTGGATCCATGTGGTTTAGGAAAGGAACATACATGCTATGACTCTGGTGGATCCATGTGGTTTAGGAAACGGACACACATGCAATGACTCTGGTGGATCCATGTGGTTTAGGAAAGGAACACACATGCAATGACACTGATGGATCCATGTGGTTATGGAAAAGAATACACATGCAATGACTCTAGTGGATCCATGTGGTTTAGGAAACGAACACACATGCGATGACTCTGGTGGATCCATGTGGTTTAGGAAAAGAACACACATGCAATGACTCTGGTGGATCAATATGGTTTAGGAAAGGAACACACATGCAATGACTCTGGTCGAATCATGTGGGTTAGGAAACGAACACACATGCAGTGACTCTGGTGGATCCATGTGGTTTAGGAAAGGAACACACATGCAATGACTCTGGTGGATCCATGTGGTTTACGAAAAGAACGCACATGCAATGACTCTGGTGGATCAATGTGGTTTAGGAAAGGAACACACATGCAATGACTCTAGGGGATCCATGTGGTTTAGGAAACGAACACACATGCAATGACTCTAGCAGATCCATGTGGATTAGGAAAGGAACACACATGCAATGACCCTAGTGGATCCATGTGGTTTAGAAAAGAACCCACATGCAATGACTATGGTGGATCAATGTGGTTTAGGAAAGAGACACACATGCAATGACTCTGGTGGGTCCATGTGGTTTAGGAAACAAACACACATGCAATGATTCTAGTGTATCATTGTGCATTAGGAAAGAAACACATGTAATTACTCTGGTGGATCGATGTGGTTTAGGAAAATAACACGCATGCAATGAGTCTGGTGGATCAATGTTGTTTAGGAAAGGAACACACATGCAATGACTCTGGTGGATCCATGTGGTTTAGGAAAAGAACACACATGCAATGACACTGATGGATCCATGTGGTTATGGAAAAGAACACACGTGCAATGACTCTGGTGGATCCATGTGGTTTAGGAAAGGAACACACATGCAATGACACTGATGGATCCATGTAGTTATGGAAAAGAACACACATGCAATGACTCTGGTGGATCCATGGGGTTTAAGAAACGAACAGACATGTGATGACTCTGGTGGATCCATGTGGTTTAGGAAAAGAACACTCATGCAATGACTCTAGTGGATCAATGTGGTTTAGGAAAGGAACACACATGCAATGACTCTTGTGGAATCATGTCGTTTAGGAAAGGAACACACATGCAATGACTCTGGTGGATCCATGTGTTTTAGGAAAGGAACACACATGCAATGACTCTGGTGGATCCATCTGGTTTAAGAAAAGAACACACATGCAATGACTCTGGTGGATCAATGTGGTTTAGGAAAGGAACACACATGCAATGACTCTAGTGGATCCATGTGGTTTAGGAAACGAACAGACATGCAATGACTCTGGCAGATCCATGTGGATTAGGAAAGGAGCACACATGCAATGACCCTAGTGGATCCATGTGGTTTAGAAAAGAACACACATGCAATGACTATGGTGGATCAATGTGGTTTAGGAAAGAGACACACATGCAATGACTCTGGTGGGTCCATGTGGTTTAGGAAAGGAACACACATGCAATGATTCTAGTGGATCATTGTAGATTAGGAAAGAAACACATACGCAATGACTCTAATGGTTGTTTAGGAAAATAAGACACATGCAATGACTCTGGTAGTGGTTTACAAAAAGAACACACATGTAATTACTCTGGTGGATCGATGCGGTTTAGGAAAATAACACACATGTAATGACTCTGTTGGATGAATGTTGTTTAGGAAAGGAACACACATGCAATGAATCTGGTGGATCCATGTGGTTTAGGAAAAGAACACACATGCAATGACACTGATTGATCCATGTGGTTATGGAAAAGAACACACGTGCATGACTCTGGTGGATCCATGTAGTTTAGGAAAGGAACACACATGCAATGACTCTGGTGGATCCATGTGGTTTAGGAAAGGAACACACATGCAATGACTCTGGTGGATCCATGTGGTTTAGCAAAACCACACATGCAATGACTCTGCTGGTGTACGAAAGGAAGACACATGCAATGACTCTGGTGGTGGTTTAGGAAAGGAACACACATGCAATGATTCTAGCGGATCCATGTGGTTTAGGAAAATAACACACATGCAAAGGCACTGATGGATTCATGTGGTTTAGGAAAATAACACACATCCAACGACTCTGGTGGATCCATATGGTTTATGAAAGGAACACACATGTAGTTAAACTAGTGGGTCCATGTGGTTTAGGAAAATTACACACATGCAATGACTCTGGTGGTTTAGGAAAGGAAGACACATGCAATGATTGTAGATGTTGTTTAGGAAAGGAACACACATGCAATGACTCTGGTGGATCCATCTGGTATAAGAAAAGAACCCACATGCAATGACTCTGGTGGATCAATTGTTTAGCAAAATAACACACATGCAATGATTCTGGTGGATCAGTGTGGTTTAGGAAAGGAACACACATGCAATGACTCTGGTGGATCAATGTGGTTTAGGAAAGGAACACACATGCAATGCCTCTGGTGGATCCATGTGGTTTAGGAAAAGAACACACATGCAATGACTCTCGTGGATCTATGTGGTTTAGGAAAGGAACACACATGCAATGACTCTGGTGGATCCATGTGGTTTAGGAAAAGAACACACATGCAATGACCCTGGTGGATCCATGTGGTTTAGGAAAGGAACATACATGCTATGACTCTGGTGGATCCATGTGGTTTAGGAAACGGACACACATGCAATGACTCTGGTGGATCCATGTGGTTTAGGAAAGGAACACACATGCAATGACACTGATGGATCCATGTGGTTATGGAAAAGAATACACATGCAATGACTCTAGTGGATCCATGTGGTTTAGGAAACGAACACACATGCGATGACTCTGGTGGATCCATGTGGTTTAGGAAAAGAACACACATGCAATGACTCTGGTGGATCAATATGGTTTAGGAAAGGAACACACATGCAATGACTCTGGTCGAATCATGTGGGTTAGGAAACGAACACACATGCAGTGACTCTGGTGGATCCATGTGGTTTAGGAAAGGAACACACATGCAATGACTCTGGTGGATCCATGTGGTTTACGAAAAGAACGCACATGCAATGACTCTGGTGGATCAATGTGGTTTAGGAAAGGAACACACATGCAATGACTCTAGGGGATCCATGTGGTTTAGGAAACGAACACACATGCAATGACTCTAGCAGATCCATGTGGATTAGGAAAGGAACACACATGCAATGACCCTAGTGGATCCATGTGGTTTAGAAAAGAACCCACATGCAATGACTATGGTGGATCAATGTGGTTTAGGAAAGAGACACACATGCAATGACTCTGGTGGGTCCATGTGGTTTAGGAAACAAACACACATGCAATGATTCTAGTGTATCATTGTGCATTAGGAAAGAAACACATGTAATTACTCTGGTGGATCGATGTGGTTTAGGAAAATAACACGCATGCAATGAGTCTGGTGGATCAATGTTGTTTAGGAAAGGAACACACATGCAATGACTCTGGTGGATCCATGTGGTTTAGGAAAAGAACACACATGCAATGACACTGATGGATCCATGTGGTTATGGAAAAGAACACACGTGCAATGACTCTGGTGGATCCATGTGGTTTAGGAAAGGAACACACATGCAATGACTCTGGTGGATCCATGTGGTTTAGGAAACGAACACACCTGCAATGTCTCTGGTGGATCCATGTGGTTTAGGAAAAGAACACACATGCAATGAATCTGGTGGTGGTGTAGGAAAGGAAGACACATGCAATGACTCTGGTGGTCGTTTAGGAAAGGAACACACATGCAATGACTCTGATGGATCCATGTGGTTTAGGAAACGAACACACCTGCAATGACTCTGGTGGATCCATGTGGTTTAGGAAAATAACACACATGCAATGACTCTGGTGGTGGTGTAGGAAAGGAAGACACATGCAATGACTCTGGTGGTGGTTTAGGAAAGGAACACACATGCAATGATTCTAGCGGATCCATGTGGTTTAGGAAAAGAACACACATGCAAAGACACTGATGGATTCATGTGGTTTAGGAAAATAACACACATCCAATGACTCTGGTGGATCAATGTGGTTTAGGAAAGGAACACACATGGAATGACTCTTGTGGATCCATGTGGTTTAGGAAAGGAACACACATGCAATGACTCTGGTGTATCCATGTGGTTTAGGAATGGAACACACATGCAATGACTCTGGTGGTGGTGTAGGAAAGGAAGACACATGCAATGACTCTGGTGGTGGTGTAGGAAAGGAAGACACATGCAATGACACTGGTGGTGGTTTAGGAAAAGAACACACATGCAATGATCTAGCGGATCCATGTGGTTTAGGAAAGGAACACACATGCAATGACTCTTGTGTATCCATGTGGTTTAGGCATGGAACACACATGCAATGACTCTAGTGGATCCATGTGGTTTAGGAAAAGAACACACATGCAATGACTCTGGTGGATCCATGTGGTTTAGGAAAGGAACACACATGCAATGACTCTTGTGTATCCATGTGGTTTAGGAATGGAACACACATGCAATGACTCTGGTGGTGGTGTATGAAAGGAAGACACATGCAATGACTCTGGTGGTGGTTTAGGAAAGGAACACACATGCAATGATTCTAGTGGATCCATGTGGTTTAGGAAAAGATCACACATGCAAAGACACTGATGGATTCATGGGGTTTAGGAAAAACACACATGCAATGACTGTGGTAGATCAATATGGTTTAGGAAAGGAACACACATGCAATGACTCTGGTGTATCCATGTGGTTTAGGAATGGAACACACATGCAATGACTCTGGTGGTGGTGTAGGAAAGGAAGACACATGCAATGACTCTGGTGGTGGTTTAGGAAAGGAACACACATGCAATGATTCTAGTGGATCCATGTGGTTTAGGAAAAGAACACACATGCAGAGACACTGATGGATTCAGGTGGTTTAGGAAAAACACACATGCAATGACTGCGGTAGATCAATCTGGTTTAGGAAATGAACACACATGCAATGACACTGGTGGGTCCATGTGGTTTAGGAAAGGAACACACATGCAATGACTCTAGTGGATCATTGTGGATTAGGAAAGGAACACATATGCAATAACTCTAGTGGTGGTTTAGGAAAAGAAGACACATGCAATGACTCAGGTGGTGGTTTAGGAAAAGAACAAACATGTAATGACTCTGGTGGATCAATGTGGTTTAGAAAAATAATACACATGCAATGACTCTGGTGGATCAATGTTGTTTAGGAACGGAACACACATGCAATGACTCTGGTGGATCCATGTGCTTTAGGAAAATAACACACATGCAATGACACTAATGGATCCATGTGGTTATGGAAAACAACACACACGCAATGACTCTGGTGGATCCATGTGGTTTAGGAAAGGAACACACATGTAATGAGACTGGTGGATCCATGTGGTTTAGGAAAAGGACACACATGCAATGAATCTGGTGGATGTTTAGGAAAGGAAGACTCATGCAATGACACTAGATGTGGTTTAGGAAAGGAACACATATGCAATGACTCTGGTGGATCCATGTGGTATAAGAAAAGAACACACATGCAATGACTCTGGTGGATCAATGTGGATTAGCAAAATAACACACATGCAATGTCTCTGGTGGATCAATCTGGTTTAGGAAAGGAACACACATGCAATGACTCTGGTGGATCCATGTGGTTTAGGAAACGAACACACATGCAATGACTCTGGTGGATCCATGTGGTTTACGAAAGCAACACACATGCAATGACTCTGGTGGATCCATGTGGTTTAGGAAAAGAACACACATGCAATGACTATGGTGGATCAATGTGGTTTAGGAAAGGAACACACATGCAATGAATCTGGTGGATCCATGTGGTTTAGGAAACGAACACACATGCAATGACACTAATGGATCGATGTGGTTATGGAAAAGAACACACATGCAATGACTTTGGTGGATCCATGTGGTTTAGAAAACCAACACACATGTGATGACTCTAGTGGATCTATGTGGTTTAGGAAAAGAACACACAAGCAATGACTCTGGTGGATCAATGTGGTTTAGGAAAGGAACACACATGCAATGACTCTGGTGGAATCATGTAGTTTAGGAAACGAACACACATGCAATGACTCTGGTGGATCCATGTGGTTTAGGAAAGGAACACACATGCAATGACTCTGGTGGAGCCATGTGGTTTAGGAAAAGAACACACATGCAATGACTCTGGTGGATCAATGTGGTTTAGGAAAGGAACACACATGCAATAACTATGGTGGATCCAAGTGGTTTAGGAAACGAACACACATACAATGACTCCGGCAAATCCATGTGGATTAGGAAAGGAACACACATGCAATGACTCTAGTGGATCCATGTGGTTTAGAAAACAACACACATGCAATGACTCTGGTGGATCAATGTGGTTTAGTAAAGAGACACACATGCAATGACTCTGGTGGGTCCATGTGGTTTAGGAAAGGAACACACATGCAATGACTCTAGTGGATCATTGTGGATTAGGAAAGAAACACACATGCAATGACTCTGGTAGTGGTTTAGGAAAAGAACACACATGTAATTACTCTGGTGGATCGATGTGGTTTAGGAAAATAACACACATGCAATGACTCTGGTGGATCAATGATTTTTAGGAAAGGAACACACATGCAATGACTCTGGTGGATCAATGTTGTTTAGGAAAGGAACACACATGCAATGACTCTGGTGGATCCATGTGGTTTAGGAAAATAACACACACGCAGTGACACAGATGGATCCATGTGGTTATGGAAAAGAACACACGTGCAATGACTCTGGTGGATCCATGTGGTTTAGGAAAGGAACACACATGTAATGACTCTGGTGGTGGTGTAGGAAAGGAAGACACATCCAATGACTCTGGTGGTGGTTTAGGAAAGGAACACACATGCAATGATTCTAGCGGATCCATGTGGTTTAGGAAAAGAACACACATGCAAAGACACGGATGGATTCATGTGGTTTAAGAAAATAACACACATCTAATGACTCTGGTGGACCCATGTTGTTTATGAAAGGAACACACATGCAGTGACACTAGTGGGTCTATGTGGTTTAGGAAATAACACACATGCAATGCCTCTGGTGGTGGTTTAGGAAAGGAAGACACGTGCAATGACTTTAGATGTGGTTTAGGAAAGGAACACGCATGCAATGACTCTGGTGGATCCATGTGGTTTAGGAAAAGAACACACATGCAATGACTCTGGTGGATCCATGTGGTTTAGGAAAGGAACACACATGCAATGACTCTTGTGTATCCATGTGGTTTAGGAATGGAACACATGCAATGTCTCTGGTGGTGGTGTAGTAAAGGAAGACACATGCAATGACTCTAGTGGTGGTTTAGGAAAGGAACACACATGCAATGATTCTAGTGGAAAAGATCACACATGCAAAGACACTGATGGATTCATGGGGTTTAGGAAAAAACACACATGCAATGACTGTGGTAGATCAATGTGGTTTAGGAAAGGAACACACATGCAATGACACTGTTGGGTCCATGTGGTTTAGGAAAGGAACACACATGCAATGACTCTAGTGGATCATTGTGGATTAGGAAAGGAACACATATGCAATGACTCTAGTGGTGGTTTAGGAAAAGAAGACACATGCAATGACTCTCGTGGTGGTTTAGGAAAAGAACACACATGTAATGACTCTGGTGGATCGATGTGGTTTAGGAAAATAATACACATGCAATGACTCTAGTGGATAAATGTTGTTTAGGAAAGGAACAGACATGCAATGACTCTACTGGATCCATGTGGTTTAGGAAAATAACACACATGCAATGACACTAATGGATCCATGTGGTTATGGAAAATAAAACACATGCAATGAATCTAGTGGATCCATGTGGTTTAGGAAAGGAACACACATGCAATGAGACTGGTGGATCCATTTGGTTTAGGAAAGAGTAAAATGTATAGGAGGTCCCCAAAGTTTAGAGGAAACCATATGTAGATCCTAAAAGTTTTAACTTGTGTACCATAGGTCCTAATTCTTAGATTCTTGTGCACTGTATCCAGGGTTGTAGCTGAGAACTAGGACCTGCAATCCAGAACTAACTGAGAATTAGGACATCCGGTATACAAGTTGAAACTTTTAGGAGCTACATATGGTTTTCTCCAAACTTTAAGAACCTATGGTGCATTTTACTCTTTAGGAAAAGAACACACATGCAATTACTCTGGTGGTGGTTTAGGAAAGGAAGACACATGCAATGACTCTGGTGGTGGTTTAGGAAAGGAACACACATGCAATGATTCTAGTGGATCCATGTGGTTTAGGAAAAAAACACACATGCAAAGACACTGATGGATTCATCTGGTTTAGGAAAAAACACACATGCAATGACTGTGGTAGATCAATGTGGTTTAGGAAAGGAACACACATGCAATGACACTGGTGGGTCCATGTGGTTTAGGAAAGGAACACACATGCAATGACTCTAGTGGATCCTTGTGGAGTAGGAAAGGAACACATATGCAATGACTCTAGTGGTGGTAGGAAAAGAAGACAAATGCGATGACTCTAGTGGTAGTTTAGGAAAAGAACACACATGTAAAGACTGGTGGTTCGATGTGGTTTAGGAAAATAATACACATGCAATGACTCTGGTGGATAAATGTTGTTTAGGAAAGGAACACCCATGCAATGACTCTGGTGGATACATGTGGTTTAGGAAAATAACACACATGCAATGACACTAATGGATCCATGTGGTTATGGAAAAGAACACACATGCAATGACTGGTGGATCCATGTGGTTTAGGAAAGGAACGCACATGCAATGAGACTGGTGGATCCATGTGGTTTAGGAAATGAACACACATGCAATGACTCTGGTGGTGGTTTAGGAAAGGAAGACACATGCAATGACTCTAGATGTGGTTTAGGAAAGGAACACAGATGCAATGACTCTAGTGGATCCATGTGGTATATGAAAAGAACACACGTGTAATGACTCTGGTGGATCAATGTGGTTTAGGAAAATAACACACATGCAATGACTCTGGTGGATCAATGTGGTTTAGGAAAGGAACACACATGCAATGACTCTGGTGGATCCATGTGGTTTAGGAAACGAACACACATGCAATGACTCGGTGGATCCATGTGGTTTAGGAAAGGAACACACATGCAATGACTCTGGTGGATCCATGTGGTTTAGGAAAAGAACACACATGCAATGACTATGGTGGATCAATGTGGTTTAGGAAAGGAACACACATGCAATGACTCTGGTGGATCCATGTGGTTTAGGAAAAGAACACACATGCAATGACACTAATGGATCCATGTGGTTCTGGAAAAGAACACACATGCAATGACTCTGGTGGATCTATGTGGTTTAGGAAAGGAACACACATGCAATGACGCTGGTGGATCCATGTGGTTTATGAAAGGAACACACATGCAATGACTCTAGCGGATCCATGTGGATTAGGAAAGGAACACACATGCATGACTCTGGTGGTGGTGTAGGAAAGGAAGACACATGCAATGGCTCTGGTGGTGGTTTAGGAAAGGAACACACATGCAATGATTCTAGCGGATCCATGTGGTTTAGGAAAAGAACACAGATGCAAAGACATTGATGGATTCATGTGGTTTAATAAAATAACACACATCCAATGACTCTGGTGGATCTATGTGGTTTATGAAAGGAACACACATGCAGTGACTGATGGCTGAATGCACGGCGCCTAAAAAATTGCTTGATGGCGGTGTTGACGTAGAGCTCATTGGGAACCCCAAGAGGAAGGTATGATGAGCACAACAGCAAGTTTCCCTCAGTTATGAAACCAAGGTTTAATCGAACCAGTAGGAGCAAGGAAATACCTCAAAAGTGTTACTATCTGAGCTTTGGCACGGCGCACTACCGGTGCTAGTAGCAACGTGGAGACCTACACAACACAACCACAAAATTTTGTCCCTAACTTGCGATGAGGTTGTCAATCTCACCGTGTTTTGCGGAAAACAAAGGATTAAACGTATCGAATGTAAAGAAGTAAAAGTTTGCAGAAAGTAAACACAAAGCAGTAAAAGATTTGTAGATTGTATGTAAAGTAAAAGGACCGGGATCCATAGTTCACTAGAGGTGGCTCTCCTTAGATAGATAACATGCTAGGTGAACAAATTACATTGGGGCAATTGACAAACACCGAGAAAGCAATACATGCATATACTAATCATCTTAACTCCTTTGAGACTTGATTGGGCAATACAACATAATACATAGACCGCCATCCAACTGCATCTATGACTAATAATCCACCTTCAGGTTATCATCCAAACCCCCTCTAGTATTAAGTTGCAAGCAACAGATTATTGCTTTACGAACTATGTGTAAGGTAAACAATACGATTGCTCTATGAACAAAGGATTGTTGTTTTCTCCCTAGTAGCAACAGCACATCTAGTACCTTAGAGATTTTTGTCACTTCCCCAGATTACCAGAGGCATGAACCCACTATCGAGCATAAATACTAACTCTTGGAGTTGCTTGCATCTACTTGGCCAAGATAGCTACTAACAACGGAAAGCATGCAAGATCTCAAATAAGAAAGACATGATAGAATCAATAATCAATCTGAAATAGCATATCAATATCCATCAGATCCCCGCAAACACAACATGTATGGATTACAAATAGATGATCTTGATCATGAACGGAGCTCACAAGATCTAAACATGAAAGCACAAAGGAGGAGAAACCAGCCATCTAGCTACTACATGGATCCGTAGTCCAAGGATGAACTACTCATGCCTCACACCGGAGGCTTGCATGGTGATGAAGAAGGCCTCCAGGTGAATTCCCTCTCGGCGGAAGAGCTTCAGATCTCCCGATCTAGGGATGGAGATGACTCTGAGACTCTTTCGTGGATTTTGATCCAGACCTAGGGTTTTGTCCCGAGGGAAACTTATAGGCGGAAGGAGAGGCCGAGGTCCGGGGCTGCGACCACCCCTTGGCGCGGGCCAGGCCTGCGTGGCAGGTGGTGTGGTTGCCCCCAGCCATTCTCCGCCTCAGATCGCACTTGATCCCTTCCGAAAAATAGGCACTTTGGCTTTTGTCCCGTCAATTCGAGAATATTCATTTTCCGACTTTTCCGGAACCAAAACAACAGAAACAGTACCGGCACCTGGCTCTTATTAATAGGTTAGTCCAAGAAATCATAATAAAAGTACTCCAAAGTTGGAACAAAACACCAGAAAGTGGATAAAACCAAGCATGGAACATCAAAAATTATAGATACATTTGCAATGTATCAACATCCCCAAGCTTAACTCCTGCTCGTCCTCGAGTAGGTAAGTGATAAAAAGAAATAATTTTTGAGGTGACATGCACCATCAAAGACTTGATCAAACTATTTGCAAAACATTCAAGGCTGGGATCATAGTAATTCAATCATAACATGAAAGACAAAGTTCTAGCAATAAGCAAAGAAACTATAATACAACATGAAAAGGCACAAACAAAAGATTCATGAATAACATGCTTTGCAAGACGTTTGTTTGTTTCACATAAAGAAAACACAGCATACAAGTATTCAGCTTGTCCCTCAATAGAATAGCAAATATAAATGCATAGGACACCTTCAAAGTTCATAAGAGTGACTAGATACAATAGTTTCAAACAA
The DNA here is from genome assembly GCA_023614405.1 of Avena insularis. NCBI lineage: Eukaryota > Viridiplantae > Streptophyta > Magnoliopsida > Poales > Poaceae > Avena > Avena insularis. The sequence goes on along the minus strand of JAJUPC010000699.1, from coordinate 83,094 downwards.
GCAATAACAAGTTATGCATCAATCAACTAGTCTTGGGACAATGCACATAGAACTAAGAATGGCCACTATGCTCTCAAAGTAGTGCATAAATATAGAAGGTGGAGACTCAATATAATGGTGGAAGAAAGGCCTTTTGTAAAAAGGAAGTAGGGTTTTAAGTCTCATAAAGAACTTCCAAAAATTATGGTACTTATAGCTTTCAGCTCTCATTGCCCCTATCATAAGCATCTTGAAGGTGGTTAAGGTTAAAGTGACACAACTAAGAGGATATGCTTGACAAGTTATAAACCGAAATCTCATGCCCCTTACTTACGAAGACCGATCCTCATGCTACTCAACTTCAGTCACGAGTAAGCTCTTGTCATCGTAAGTATATGTGTATCATTAAGAACCGCCAACGGGGTACCCCTTGCACATGATACGGGAGCTTTCCCATAATCAAAATGACAAGGCAAGCAGACAATGAGCATCTCAGCGATCTTTTTATTTGCTATTTGCATAGGTTTTTATTGAGGATGCTTCATAGAATGCTCATTATGGTGATGCTGCAAGTTTCCACCATGATTAGGCATGGCTTAGACTAGCGGCCCAGGCATTTCTCTAACACACATACAAACTCCATGATCTTACAAGTTCCACTTTTATTTCACACCACCGGGATCCGTAAGCAAAAGAACATGATATCAACGGGGTACAAAGTACAAGTGCAATGTTGAAAGCGTTACCCATGGTACATGGTTCCGCTAACTTAAACTTATAAAGAGCAAGCATATACGCAACAAAGAAGGACCCAATGGTTCAAGTTTATTAGAGGCAATAAAGTAAAGTGTGCCATCAAGTTCGTGAGATCTTTAATCACTAGTTTTCTCATAACAAGTGGAAGGTAAACAAAAGCATGAATATACTTGGAATAGCATAAGCTAGTAGGTAGGTATGGTGGACTCTCTGGGAAAACTTGGTTTTGGGAGTTGGATGCATGAGTGGAACTCATACTTGGTTGTGGAGGCTAGCAAAAGACTGGGAGCGACAAACTAAGAGAGCAATAATGGCCATAATCATGCAGAGCGACAAAACATAATTGATCAAAGAATAAAGTGATACTATAAGTTGAAAACTAAAGGATCATAAAGCCTATGGTGACTTCAGATAGTCATAACATGTTGTGAGCATGTGCCAAGTCAACCCAAATAAAGCATCAAAGGAGAATACCACTATACTATGCTTTAATATGCTAAAACAACGCATGATTCATCCAAGGCACATTAAGCAATCTCAATTGTTTATAACAAGTCATGCTACAACAAAGAATACTAAGCATAAATCCAAAACAATATCAAGCATGGCATGACAAAGCATAGCCACAGTCAAAAAGGAGCTCTTTTTACCACATAAGCATGAACTTTCCTACTCTTTTCCAAACCAAACCAAACTATTTGCAAACCAACGTGTGAAAGAGGGGGTCCAACCAACTTATTTAGAAAACTAAGCAAACCAAGCATACTAAAGACCAAAACGTAAATGAAAAATAAGACGCTCCAAGAGAAACACAACTGTGCACGAAACAATAAAAATGAAGCATTTGGAAGAAACCTGGAATTTTTATTGATGAAGAAGGGGATGCCTTGGGCATCCCCAAGCTTTGACGCTTGTACTTATTGGATATTTCTTGGGGTGACACGTGTGGCATCCCCAAGCTTGAGCTTTAGTCCATCCTTCATCTCATTACTCATTCCTTCCATACACCTGAAAATTTTCCTTCATACAAAACTTCACACAATCTCATTAGCAACATTAGTGCACTTAAGATAAATAAGTCTCAAGGTTCAGTTCTAACACCAAATAAACTTCCATTAGAACACTAGATACTGTAGCACTTCCCTCAAAAATCTCAATTCCCCAAAAGAACTCAAGAAGGAACTAACAAGAAGCAAATGCAGAAAATGGCAGAAATCTGTCAAAACAGACCAGCAGGTAAAGACGAATTTTTTCGAAGACCTTCTGTTGCTCAAATCAAAACATGTTGAACTAACGAAAGTTATATAACAACCTGGGGCAGAAGCAAAAATAATTACAGCTCAATACGACATACAGAACTCTCTCAGGAATATTTACGGTGAAGCACAGAAATCTGTTTCAGGACAGCAACTTTCCCAATCATTTCTTCACTCTCATTAGAGGTTACTCTTGGCACAAAAAGCAAATAAAAAGGATAAGGAGAGGTTATTACAGAGGTAATAACTTCCAAGACTCATCTAAAACTCTTGGGTTATCTCCCAACAAGTACTTTTCTTTAACGCCTTTAAGTTAGGCATAAGAAGCAAAGAAAGAATCAAGTGTTCTCAAATGAAGAAGCATTAAAACCAACTTTCTTGCCCTTACCTCTCTTATTTTTATTCCTAACCTTTGGGAAAATGTGATTGTTTGGTGGAGAAGAAAGGTGCATGGTCCCCTTTACCACATCTATTATTTCTCCAAGGAGTTTTAATAGGGATCTTCCAAGTATAATTTGTCCTTTTCCTGCACATTCAATAACAAGATAATCAGTAGAAATCATTTTCCCAAGGATCTTTGTAAACACTCCTTCAACTATTCCAATAGGAAATAAGGTAGCAATATTATCAAGAGATATTTCTTTTCCTCCTTCAGTAATCCCCGAAAGATTCAAAGATTCATAAATATCTTTGGGCATAAGACAAAATTCAGACATGATATCGTAGCGGGCTTGAAAAGTTTCAGTGTTTATCTCAATCTTTACTGTAGGGAGCCACTTCGATGGTTCATAATTCATTGGAACATAACTGTGATGCTCCCTAAGCGTATTATAGCAACTTTCTAAGCTAGTAGTGCTAGCCTCAAGAGTGTTAAACCTAGCAAATATTTTTGTGAAAGAAATATCAGTTTGGCTAGCCATAGTGTAAGTGAGGATCAATTTCTTTATAGCATTGATGGCATCATCCTCATTACATTGGAGGAAATCTCCTCCCACAATAGCATCTAAAGCATATCTATAGCAAAGAGCAATCCCAAGGTAAAAACTGCTAAGGAACAAGCCTTGAATCATTTTAGGCTCAGTCTTTTCATGTAGATCAGAGATTCTAGACCAAGCTTCCTTAAAACATTCCTCAATTCCTTGTTTAAAAGTGAGAATCATTTCCTCGGGGTGACATAGTGATTGGAGCAAGGCTAGACATAGTGGCAACTCAAGATAGGAACTAATTTTTTTGTGTTTTCAAATAAGAAAGCAAAACAAGTAAAACTAATTTTTTTGTGTTTTTTTTGAAGAACAAAACAAGCAAACAAAGCAAAAAAGAAACTAAGCAAAACAAAAACAACAAAGTAAAGAGATTGGTTATGAGGGACTCCCCTTGTGAAGATGTCCTTGACTCCCCGGCAATGGCGCCAGAAAAATGCTTGATGGCTCAATGCACGGCGCCCAGAAAATTGCTTGATGGCGGTGTTGATGTAGAGCTCGTTGGGAACCCCAAGTGGAAGGTATGATGAGCACAGCAACAAGTTTCCCTCAGTTATGAAACCAAGGTTTAATCGAACCAGTAGGAGAAAGGAAACATCTCAAAGGTGTTAGTAGTTGAGCTTTGGCAGGGCGCACTACCGGTGCTAGTAGCAACGTGGAGACCTGCACAACACAACCACAGAACTTTGTCCCCATCTTGCGATGAGGTTATCAATCTCACCGTGTTTTGAGGAAAACAAAGGATTAAACGTATCGAATGGAAAGAAGTAAAAGTTTGCAGAAAGTAAACACAAAGCAGTAAAAGATTTGTAGATTGTATGTAAAGTAAAAGGACCGGGATCCATAGTTCACTAGAGGTGGCTCTCCTTAGATAGATAACATGCTGGGTGAACAAATTACAGCAGGGCAATTGACAAACACCGAGAAAGCAATACATGCATATACTAAATATCTTGACTCCTTTGAGACTTGATTGGGCAATACAACATAATACATAGACCGCCATCCAACTACATCTATGACTAATAATCCACCTTCAGGTTATGATCCGAACCCCCTCCAAAGATAAGTTGCAAGCAGATTATTGCTTTAAAACTGTGTGTAAGGTAAACAATACGATTGCTCTATGAACAAAGGATTGTTGTTTTCTCCTAGTAGCAATAACACATCTAGTACCTTAGAGATTTCCACTTCCCAGTTACGGAGGCATGAACCCACTATCGAGCATAAATACTTACTCTTGGAGTTGCTAGCATCTACTTGGCCAAGATAGCTACTAACAACGGAAAGCATGCAAGATCTCAAATAACAAAGACATGATAGAATCAATAATCAATCTGAAATAGCATCTCAATATCCATCGGATCCCCGCAAACACAACATGTATGGATTACAAATAGATGATCTTGATCATGAATGGAGCTCACAAGATCTAAACATGAAAGCACAAAGGAGGAGAAACCAGCCATCTAGCTACTACATGGATCCGTAGTCCAAGGATGAACTACTCACGCATCACACCAGAGGATTTCATGGTGATGAAGAAGCCCTCTAGGGTGAATTCCCCTCTCCGGCAGGGTGCCGGGAAGAGCTTCAGATCCCCCCGATCTAGGGATGGAGATGACGACGGCTACAAACTCTTTCGTGGATTTTTGATCGGGTACCTAGGGTTTTCGTCCCGAGGGTAACTTATTGGCGGAAGGAGAGGCCGAGGGGGTTCTAGGGGCGGCCAGACCACCCCCTGGCGCGGGCCAAGCCTGGCCGCGCGGCCAGGTGGTGTGGTCGGCCCCCAGCCCTTCTCCGTCTCGTATTCTGGCACTTGATCCCTTCCGGAAAAATAGGCACTCTGGCTTTTGTCCCATCCAATTCCGAGAATATTCATTTTCTGACTTTTTTGGAACCAAAAACAACAGAAAATAGGCAGCTGGCACTATGGCTCTTGTTAATAGGTTAGTCCAAGAAATAATAATAAAAGTACTCCAAAGTTGGAACAAAACACAAGAAAGTGGATAAAACAAGGCGTCGAACATCAAAAATTATAGATACATTTGCAATGTATCAGTGACACTAGTGGGTCCATGTGGTTTAAGAAAATAACACACATGCAATGACTCTGGTGGTGGTTTTGGAAAGGAAGACACGTGCAATGACTATAGATGTGGTTTAGGAAAGGAACACACATGCAATGACTCTGGTGGATCCATGTGGTTTAGGAAAAGAACACACATGCAATGCCTCTGGTGGATCAATGTGGTTAAGGAAAGGAACACACATGGAATGACTATGGTTTAGGAAAAGAACACACATGCAATGACTCTAATGGTGGTTTAGGAAAAGAAGACACATGCAATGACTCTGGTAGTGGTTTAGGAAAAGATCACACATGTAATTTACTCTGGTGGATCGATGTGGTTTAGGAAAATAACACACATGCAATGACTCTGGTGGATCAATGTTGTTTAGGAAAGGAACACACATGCAATGACTTTGGTGGATCCATGTGATTTAGGAAAAGAACACATGTGCAATGACACTGATGGATCCATGTGGTTATGGAAAAGAACACACATGCAATGGCTCTAGTGGATCCATGTGGTTTAGGAAAGGAACACACATGCAATGACTCTGGTGGATCCATGTGGTATATGAAAAGAACACACATGCAATAACTCTGGTGGATCAATGTGGTTTAGGAAAGGAACACACATGCAATGACTCTAGTGGAACCATGTTGTTTAGGAAAAGAACACACATGCAATGACTCTGGTGGATCAATGTTGTTTAGGAAAGGAACACACATGGAATGACTCTGGTGGATCCATGTGGTTTAGGAAATGAACACACATCCAATGACTCCGGTGGAACCATGTGGTTTAAGGAAGGAACACACATGCAATGACTCTGGTGGATCCATGTGGTTTAGGAAAAGAACACGCATGCAATGACTCTGGTGGTGGTGTAGGAAAGGAAGACACATGCAATGACTCTGGTGGTGGTTTAGGAAAGGAACACACATGCAATGATTCTAGCGGATCCATGTGGTTTAGGAAAATAACAAACATGCAAAGACACTGATGGATTCATGTGGTTTAGGAAAATAGCACTAATCCAATGGCTCTGGTGGATCCATGTGGTTTATAAAAGGAACACACATGTAGTGACACTAGTGGGTCCATGTGGTTTAGGAATATAACACACATGAAATAACTCTGGTGGATCATTGTGGATTAGGAAAGGAACACACATGCAATGACTCTTGTGGATCCATGTGGTTTAGGAAAGGAACACACATGCGATGACTCTGGTCTATCCATGTGGTTTAGGAATGGAACACACATGCAATGACTCTGGTGGTGGTGTAGGAAAGGAAGACACATGCAATGACTCTGGTGGTGGTTTAGGAAAGGAACACACATGCAATGGTTCTAGTAGATCTATGTGGTTTAGGAAAAGAACACACATGCAAAGACACTGATGGATTCATGTGGTTTAGGAAAAACACACATGCAATGACTATGGTAGATCAATGTGGTTTAGGAAAGGAACACACATGCAATGACACTGGTGGGTCCATGTGGTTTAGGAAAGGAACACACATGCAATGATTCTAGTGGATCATTGTGGATTAGGAAAGGAACACATATGCAATGACTCTAGTAGTGGTTTAGGAAAAGAAGACACATGCAATGACTCTGGTGGTGGTTTATGAAAAGAACACACATGTAATGACTCTGGTGGATCGATGTGGTTTAGGAAAATAATACACATGCAATGACTCTGGTGGATAAATGTTGTTTAGGAAAGGAACACACATGCAATGACTCTGGTGGATCCATGTGGTTTAGGAAAATAACACACATGCAATGACACTAATGGATCCATGTGGTTATGGAAAAGAACACGCATGCAATGACTCTGGTGGATCCATGTGGTTTAGGAAAGGAACACACATGCAATGAGACTAGTGGATCCATGTGGTTTAGGAAAAGAACACATATGCAATGACATTGATGGATCCATGTGGTTATGGAAAAGAACACACGTGCAATGACTCTGGTGGATCCATGCGGTTTACGAAAGGAACACACATGCAATGACTCTGGTGGATCCATTTGGTTTAGGAAAGGAACACACATGCAATGACTCTGGTGGATCCATGTGGTTTAGGAAAAGAACACACATGCAATGACTCTGGTGGTGGTGTAGGAAAGGAAGACACATGCAATGACTCTGGTGGTGGTTTAGGAAAGGAACACACATGCAATGATTCTAGCGGATCCATGTGGTTTAGCAAAAGAACACACATGCAAAGACACTGATGGATTCATGTAGTTTAGGTAAATAACACACATCCAATGACTCTGGTGGATCCATGTGGATAATGAAAGGAACACACATGCTGTGACACTAGTGGGTCCATGTGGTTTAGGAAAATAATACACATGCAATGACTCTGGTGGTGGTTTAGGAAAGGAAGACACGTGCAATGACTGTAGATGTGGTTTAGGAAAGGAACACGCATGCAATGACTCTGGTGGATCCATGTGGTTTAGGAAAGGAACACACATTCAATGACTCTGGTGGATCAATGTGGTTTAGGAAAGGAACACACATACAATGACTCTGGTTTAGGAAAAGAACACACATGCAATGACTCTGGTGGATCAATGTGGTTTAGGAGACGGATACACATGCAATGACTCTAGTGGGTCTATGTGGTTTACGAAAGGAACACGTACACATGCAATGACTCTAGTGGATCATTGTGGATTAGGAAAGAAACACATATGCAATGACTCTAATGGTGGTTTAGGAAAAGAAGGCACATGCAATGACTCTGGTAGTGGTTTAGGAAAAGAACACACATGTAATTACTCCGGTGGATCGATGTGGTTTAGGAAAATGACACACATGCAATGACTCTGGTGGATCAGTGTTGTTTAGGAAAGGAACACACATGCAATGACTCTGGTGGATGCATGTGGTTTAGGAAAAGAACACACATGGAATGACACTAATGGATCCATGTGGTTATGGAAAAGAACACACGCATAATGACTCTGGTGGATCCATGTGGTTTAGGAAAGGAACACGCATGCAATGACTCTGGTGGATCCATGTGGTATATGAGAAGAACACACATGCAATGACTCTGGTGGATCTATGTGGTTTAGGAAAGGAACACAAATGCAATGACTCTAGTGGATCCATGTGTTTTAGGAAAAGAACACACATGCAATGACTCTGGTGGATCAATGTGGTTTAGGAAAGGAACACACATGGAATGACTCTGGTGGATCCATGTGGTTTAGGAAACGAACACACATGCAATGACTCTGGTGGAACCATGTGGTTTAAGAAAGGAACACACATGCAATGACTCTGGTGGATCCATGTGGTTTAGGAAAAGAACACACACGCAATGACTCTGGTGGTGGTGTAGGAAAGGAATACACATGCAATGACTCTAGGGGTGGTTTAGGAAAGGAACACACATGCAATGATTCTATTGGATCCATGTGGTTTAGGAAAATAACACACATGCAAAGACACTGATGGATTCAAGTGGTTTGGGAAAATAACACACATCCAATGACTCTAGTGGATCCATGTGGTTTATGAAAGGGACACACATGCAGTGACACTAATGGGTCAAGTGGTTTAGGAAAATAACACACATGCAATGACTCTGGTGGTGGTTTAGGAAAGGAAGACACGCGCAATGACTGTAGATGTGGTTTAGGAAAGGAACACGCATGCAATGACTCTGGTGGATCCATGTGGTTTAGGAAAGGAACACACATGCAATGATTCTGGTCTATCCATGTAGTTTAGGAATGGAACACACATGCAATGTATCTGGTGGAGATGTAGGAAAGGAAGACACATGCAATGATTCTAGTGGATCCATGTGGTTTAGGAGAAGAACAAACATGCAAAGACACCGATGGATTCATGTGGTTTCGGAAAAAAAACACATGCAATGACTATGGTAGATCAATGTGGTTTAGGAAAGGAACACACATGCAATGACACTGGTGGATCATTGTGGATTAGGAAAGGAGCACACATGCAACGACTCTAGTTGATCATTGTGGATTAGGAAAGGAACTCATATGCAATGACTCTAGTGGTGGTTTAGGAAAAGAATACACATGCAATGACTCTGGTGGTGGTTTAGGAAAAGAACACACATGTAATGACTCTGGTGGATCGATGTGGTTTAGGAAAATAATACACATGCAATGACTCTTGTGGATCAATGTTTTTTAGGAAAAGAACACACATGCAATGACTCTAGTGTATCCATGTGGTTTAGGAAAAGAACACACATGCAAATAAACTGATGGATTCATGTCGTTTAGGAAAAGAACACACATCCAATGACTCTGGTGGATCTATGTGGTTTATGAAAGGAACACACATGAAGTAACACTAGTGGGTCCATGTGGTTTAGGAAAATAACACACATGCAATGACTCTGGTGGCGGTTTAGGAAAGGAAGACACATGCAATGACTCTAGTGGAGCCATGTGGTATATGAAAAGAACACACATGCAATGACTCTGGTGGATCAATGTGGTTTAGGAAAGGAACACACATGCAATGACTCTGGTGGATCCATGTGGTTTAGGAAACGAACACAGAAGCGATGACTCTGGTGGATCCATGTGGTTTAGGAAAGGAACACACATGCAATGACTCTGGTGGATCCATATGGTTCAGGAAAAGAACACACATGCAATGACTCTGGTGGATCCATGTGGTTTAGGAAAGGAACACACATTCAGTGACTCTAGTGGATCTATGTGGTTTAGGAAACGAAGACACATGCAATGACTTTGGTGGATCCATGTGGTTTAGGGAAGGAACACATATGCAATGACTCTAGTGGATCCATGTGGTTTATGAAAAGAACACACATGCAATGACTCTGGTGGATCAATGTGGTTTAGGAAAGGAACACACATCCAATGACAATGGTGGGTTCACGTGGTTTAGGAAAGGAACACACATGCAATGACTCTAGTGGATCATTATAGATTAGGAAAGGAACAGATATGCAATGACTCCAGTGGTGGATTAGGAAAAGAAGACACATGCAATGACTCTGGTAGTGGTTTAGGAAAAAACATACATGTAATTACTCTCGTGGATCGATGTGGTTTAGGAAAGGAACACACATGCAATGACTCTGGTGGATCCATGTGGTTTAGGAAAATAACACACATGCAATGACTCAGGTGGATCCATCTAGTTTCGGAAAAGACCACATATGCAATGACTCTGGTGGTGGTGTAGGAAAGAAAGACACATGCAATGACTCGGGTGGTGGTTTAGGAAAGGAACACACATGCAATGATTCTAGCGGATCCATGTGGTTTAGTAAAAGAACACACATGCAAAGACACGAATGGATTCATGTGGTTTAGGAAATTAACACACATCCAATGACTCTGGTGGTAGTTTAGGAAAGGAAGACACATGCAATGACTCTGGTGGTAGTTTAGGAAAGGAACACACATGCAATAACTCTGGTGGATCCATGTGGTTTAGGAAAGGAACAAACATGCAATGACTCTGGTGGGTCCATGTGGTTTAGGAAAGGAACACACATGCAATGACTCTAGTGGATCCTTGTGGTTTAGGAAAGGAACACACATGACATCACTCTAGTGGATCCATGTGGTTTATGAAAGGGAACACACATTCAATGATACTAGTGGATCCATGTGGTTTAGGAAAGGAACACACATGCAATGACTCTAGTTGTAGTTTAGGAAAAGAAGACACATGCAATGACTCCGGTGGTGGTTTAGTAAAAGAACACACATGCAATGACTCTAGTGGATCCATGTGGTTTAGAAAAAGAACACACATGCAATGATTATGGTGGATCCATGTGGTTGAGGAAAGGAACACACATTCAATGACACTGGTGGATCCATGTGGTTTAGTGAAAGAACACACATGAAATGCCTCTGGTAGTTGTTTTGGAAAAGAAGACACATACAATAAGTCTAGATGTGGTTTAGGAAAAGGATACACATACAATGAATCTGGTGGATCCATGTGGTTTAGGAAAAGAACAAACATGCAATGACTCTGGTGTATCAATGTGGTTTAGGAAAGGAACACACATGCAATGACTCTGGTGGAGCCATATGGTTTAGGAAAGGAACACACATGCAATGACTCTGCTGGATCAATGTGGTTTAGGAAACGAACACACATGCAACGACTTTGGTGGATCGAAGTGGTTTAGGAAAGGAACACACATGCAATGACTCTGGTGGATCCATCTGGTTTAGGAAAGGAACACACATGCAATGAATCTGGTTGATCCATGTGGTTTAGGAAAGGAACGCACATGCAACAAGTCTTGTGGTGGTTTAGGATAAGAACACACATGCAATGATTCGGGTGGTGGTTTAGGAAAAAATAACACACATGCAATGACTCTGGTGGATCGATGTGGTTTAAGAAAAGAACACACATCCAATGACTCTAGTGGTGGTTTAGGAAAAGAACACACATGCAATGACACTGGTGGATCCAATAGGAAAATAACACACATGCAATGACTCTGGTGGTGGTTTAGGAAAGGAAGACACATGCAATGACTCTGGTGGTGGTTTAGGAAAATAACACACATGCAATGACTCTAGTGTATCCATGTGGTTTAGGAAAAGAACCCACATGCAAAGAAACTGATGGATTCATGTCGTTTAGGAAAAGAACACACATCCAATGACTAGTGGATCCATGTGGTTTCTGAAAGGAACACACATGCAGTGACACTAGTGGGTCCATGTGGTTTAGGAAAATAACACACATGCAATGACTCTAGATGTGTTTTAGGAAAGGAAGACACATGCAATGACTCTAGATGTGGTTTAGTAAAGGAACACACATACAATGACTCTAGTGGATCCATGAGGTATACGAAAAGAACACACCTACAGTGACTCTGGTGGATCAATGTGGTTTAGGAAAGGAACACACATGCGATGACTGTAGTGGATCCATGTGGTTTAGGAAAGGAACACACATGCACTGACTCTGGTGGATCCATGTGGTTTAGGAAAAGAACACACATGTAATGACTCTCGTGGATCAATGTGGTTTAGGAAAGGAACACACATGCAATGACTCTGGTGGATGTATGTGGTTTAGGAAATGAAGACACATGCAATGACTCTGGTGGATCCATGTGGTTTAGGAAAGGAACACACATGCAATGACTCTAGTGGATCCATGTGGTTTAGGAAAAGAACACACATGCAATGACTCTAGTGGATCAATGTGGTTTAGGAAAGGAACATACATGCAATGACTCTGGTGGGTCCATGTGGTTTAGGAAAGGAACACACATGCAATGACTCTAGTGGATCATTGTGGATTAGGAAAGGAACATATATGCAATGACTCTTGTGGTGGTTTAGGAAAAGAAGACACATGCAATGACTCTGGTCGTGGTTTAGGAAAAGAACACACATGTAATTACTCTGGTGGATAGATGTGGTTTAGGAAAATAACACACATGCAATGACTCTGGTGGATCAATGTTGTTTAGGAAAGGAACACACACGCAATGACTCTAGTGGATCCATGTGGTTTAGGAAAAGAACAAACATGCAATGACACTAATGGATCCATGTGGTTATGGAAAAGAACACACATGCAATGACTCTGGTGGATCCATGTGGTTTAGGAAAGGAACACACATGCAGTGACACTGGTGGATCCATGTGGTTTAGTGAAAGAACACACATGCAATGACTCTGGTGGTGGTTTAGCAAAGGAATTGACATGCAATGACTCTAGATGTGGTTTAGGAAAGGAACACACATGCAATGACTCTGTGGATCCATGTGGTATATCAAAAGAACACACATGCAATGACTCTGGTAGAACAATGTGGTTTAGGAAAGGAACTGACATGCAATGTCTCTAGTGGATCCATGTGGTTTAGGAAATGAGCACACATGCAATGACTCTAGTGGATCAATGTGGTTTAGGAAACGAACACACATGCAATGACTTTGGTGGATCGATGTGGTTTAGGAAAGGAACACACATGCAATGACTCTGGTGGATCCATGTGGTTTAGGAAAGGAACACACATGCAATGAATCTGGTGGATCCATGTGGTTTAGGAAAGGAACACACATGCAACAAATCTAGTGGTGGTTTAGTGTAAGAACACACATGCAATGATTCGGATGGTGGTTTAGGAAAAAAGAACACACATGGAATGACTTTGGTGGATCCATGTGGTTTAGGAAAAGAACATACATCCAATGACTCTAGTGGTGGTTTAGGAAAAGAACACACATGCAATCACACTGGTGGATCCAATAGGAAAAGAACACACATGCAAAGAAACTGATGGATTCATGTCGTTTAGGAAAAGAACACACATCCAATGAATCTGGTGGATCCATGTGGTTTATGAAAGGAACACACATGCAGTGACACTAGTGGGTCCATGTGGTTTAGGAAAATAACACACATGCAATGACTGGTGGATCAATGTGGTTTAGGAAAGGAACACACATGCAATGACTCTGGTGGGTCCATGTGGTTTAGGATAGGAACACACATGCAATGACTCTAGTGGATCATTGTGGATTAGGAAAGGAACATATATGCAATGACTCTAGTGGTGGTTTAGGAAAAGAAGACACATGCAATGACTCTGGTAGTGGTTTAGGAAAAGAACACACATGTAATTACTCTGGTGGATCGATGTGGTTTAGGAAAATAACACACATGCAATGACTCTGGTGGATCAATGTTGTTTAGGAAAGGAACACACACGCAATTACTCTAGTGGATCCATGTGGTTTAGGAAAAGAACACACATGCAATGACACTAATGGATCCATGTGGTTATGGAAAAGAACACACATGCAATGACTCTGGTGGATCCATGTGGTTTAGTAAAGGAACACACATGCAGTGACACTGGTGGATCCATGTGGTTTAGTGAAAGAACACACATGCAATGACTCTGGTGGTGGTTTAGCAAAGGAATTGACATGCAATGACTCTAGATGTGGTTTAGGAAAGGAACACACATGCAATGACTCTGTGGATCCATGTGGTATATGAAAAGAACACACATGCAATGACTCTGGTAGATCAATGTGGTTTAGGAAAGGAACTCACATGCAATGTCTCTAGTGGATCCATGTGTTTTAGGAAACGAGCACACATGCAATGACTCTGGTGGATCAATGTGGTTTAGGAAAGGAACACACATGCAATGACTCTGTGGATCCATGTGGTATATGAAAAGAAGACACATGCAATGACTCTGGTAGATCAATGTGGTTTAGGAAAGGAACTCACATGCAATGTCTCTAGTGGATCCATGTGGTTTAGGAAACGAGCACACATGCAATGACTCTGGTGGATCAATGTGGTTTAGGAAAGGAACACACACGCAATGATTCTAGTGGATCCATGTGGTTTAGGAAAAGAACACGCATGCAATGACACTAATGGATCCATGTGGTTATGGAAAAGAACACACATGCAATCACTATGGTGGATCCATGTGGTTTAGGAAAGGAACACACATGCAGTGACACTGGTGGATCCATGTGGTTTAGTGAAAGAACACACATGCAATGACTCTGGTGGTGGTTTAGCAAAGGAATTGACATGCACTGACTCTAGATGTGGTTTAGGAAAGGAACACACATGCAATGACTCTGTGGATCCATGTGGTATATGAAAAGAACACACATGCAATGACTCTGGTAGATCAATGTGGTTTAGGAAAGGAACTCACATGCGATGTCTCTAGTGGATCCATGTGGTTTAGGAAACGAGCACACATGCAATGACTCTGGTGGATCAATGTGGTTTAGGAAACGAACACACATGCAATGACTTTGGTGGATCGATGTGGTTTTGGAAAGGAACACACATGCAATGACTATGGTGGATCCATGTGGTTTAGGAAAGGAACACACATGCAATGAATCTGGTTGATCCATGTGGTTTAGGAAAGGAACACACATGCAACAAGTCTAGTGGTGGTTTACTGTAAGAACACACATGCAATGATTCGGATGGTGGTTTAGGAAAAAAGAACACACAAGCAATGACTCTGGTGGATCCATGTGGTTTAGGAAAAGAACACACATCCAATGACTCTAGTGGTGGTTTAGGAAAAGAACACACATGCAATGACACTGGTGGATCCAATAGGAAAAGAACACACATGCAATGACTCTGGTCTTGGTTTAGGAAAGGAAGACACATGCAATGACTCTGGTGGTGGTTTAGGAAAAGAACACACATGCAATGACTCTAGTGTATCCATGTGGTTTAGGAAAAGAACACACATATAAAGAAACTGATGGATTCATGTCGTTTAGGAAAAGAACACACATCCAATGACTCTAGTGTATCCATGTGGTTTATGGAAGGAACACACATGCAGTGAGACTAGTGGGTCCTTGTGGTTTAGGAAAATAACACACATGCAATGACTCTGGTGGTGGTTTAGGAAAGGAAGACACATGCAATGACTCTAGATGTGGTTTAGGAAAGGAACACACATGCAATGACTCTAGTGGATCCATGTGGTATATGAAAAGAACACACATGCAATGACTCTAGTGGATCAATGTGGTTTAGGAAAAGAACACACGTGCAATGACTCTGGTGGATCAATGTAGTTTAGGAAAGGAACACACATGCAATGACTCTGGTGGATCCATGTGGTTTAGGAAAGGAACACACATGCGATGACTCTGGTGGATCCATGTGGTTTAGGAAAGGAACACACATGCAATGACTCTGGTGGATCCATGTGGTTTAGGAAATGAACACACATGCGATGACTCTGGTGGATCAATGTGCTTTAGGAATGGAACACACATCCAATGACTCTGGTGGATCTATGTGGTTTAGGAAACGAAGACACATGCAATGACTCTGGTGGATCCATGTGGTTTAGGAAAGGAACACACATGCAATGAATCTAGTGGATCCATGTGGTTTAGGAAAAGTGAAGGAGATATGCCCTAGAGGCAAATAATAACTAGGTTTTTATTGTCATATCTCAATTAGTTTATAATAGTTTCATATTGTGCTAGAACTGTGCCAAGTAGAAACATTGGTACATGTGTGGTATGAAACAACCAAGTCCCTAGTAGCCTCCATTCATACTAGTTCATTGGTCACGAAGATGATCTGGGTTTCAAGATCATGGGCATTTATGCCAACTGACAACAGGATCATATCATTGGAGAATGATGTGATTGGACATTCCTCGAAGGATTGCAACACGATCAAGTCATATAGTTCATTGTTGCAACAACTATACCTAGACTCCTCCTTAGACCGTGAGCTCATATTACTCACCGTTTCCCGAGGTTGCTTAAACTGCATCAACCGTCATCTGGTAATACGATGGCCATAAAGGTGTATGTTGGGTATTCCGAAGGAACAGTAGATGACATGTGACTGCAAGACCGGGTTTTGTTCACCCACATGACGGGTAAAGATACATACGGCCGGCTTGGTGAGATTACATCCATAAATGTTGCAACATGTGACTAGGTCACGAGGATGTAATATCACGGTAACAAGAAAATAGAACTTGTTGTGAACGAGATTGAACAAATGTATGGGATATCAATGATCGGATATCGGACAAGTTGTATCGAGAAACAAAACGAAGAGGATGCTACATTTAGACGGTTCAAACGACATTGTCATCAGGAATGCATAGGGGTCACATGGACATCCCTGGTCCCTCTGTTGATCATTGATACAGATCATGTCTAGAGCATTACCGAGCCGTGAGAGGATACACTTAAGGGTATGATGAGAGCGATCATTCGTAAGATGGAATCACAGTAGAGAAATAGAGAAAGACGGAATCATTCCACGAAGAGATCTGAAGTTGTTCGGAGAAAGAATAAAGGAAAAGCCCTTAAAAGTGTTTTCGAATAAATGGGAATTTAAATATATATTTATTATATGTTAATTGTGAATTAATATATTATAAATAATATTTAGATTAAGATTTATAAAGGCAACTTTAATATTAGGCTAAATCCCGGAGGGAAATAGTCTAGAATAAAAGCTGCATAAAAATAAAAGGGAAAAAGAAAAAACAGCCAACCAAGTGGGCGGCAGATAACAGCCGCCGCACTGGGCGACAAATAGCTAGGCTACGCTCGCCAGCAGGCGGCGGATAAAGCACGCTGTGTCTTGAGCCGCCATCGCCACTGGCCTGCTCGACCAGCCACGAGGCGTGGCGGGAGTGGCGCCAAGGCGGGCGGGAGCATGGGCGGGCACCGGCCCACCCGGCTGCTGCAGCGCTGGCTGCTTCCAGCTAGCTGGGCCACCGGTGTGGAGCCGGCCCACCCGGCTGGCTGCTCCTGCTGCTTCTCTCTTTCTTTTTATTTAGCTATTTTCTGTTTGTTATTTGGGCTGAGTACTTTTGGCCCATTAGGCTGAACAAAAATTAGCTGCCTTTTTCTTTTAGTATTATTCCCACATGGCTTAGCCTTTGAGAAAGGCACACCCCCTCCGCCTATATAAAGGGGTGCCCATGGTTGGGATTAAACACACAATTGGAGAAGTCCTTTGGTTGACTTCCTCCTTCCCTCTCTCTCTCTATACCTCGTGACCATGGCCCCAAGTCTGGGCTGTGCGATCGAGGCACACCTACAGCACGCTGTTGTGCTACAGGGATTCCTAGCCCGATATAACCTTCCGCACTCCTGGCGGGATCAGGGAGCCGGAGGTCTCATCGTGCACCGGATGTGTATGAAGATACGAGGCGCAACACTTGGGGGGCTTAAATGTCGTGAGCCGGAGCTGTTGCACGATGAAGATCAAGAAGGAGGAAGGGGTGACCTGCGAGGAGCTTCGTGACCTTGAGGTCGGCTACGAGTACAACTACTTCAACCACGTTCCCCGCGGTACGTTAACCGCGTACGGTCTACAAGGGTATGTATTCTCTACGCATCAGCCATTACCGCATTACTACATAGATAGATCCTAGGCAAGTTTCTGGGGTTCAACGTAGGAATTTTTTTGTTTTCCGCACCGATCCCCAACAGTGGTATCAGAGCCGATATATGCGTAGGAATGCTGTACGGCCAGTACGCACAAGTATTGTGTGGGCATTGATCCTTTAGTTGTTACCCTCTAACGTGTACTTGTTTATATCGCGGTATTGTTTGGTGAAGCGGCTCGGACCGACCTTACGCGTATTCGTACGCGAGACTGGCTCCACGCTCAACATACGGCTTGTACCATATAAGTGGCTAGCGGGTGTCTGTCTCTCATTCGATAGTTGATATAGCATTTACAACGGAGGGCCCCAAAAGGTGTGTAGTAGAGACAACTCTCGGATCCGTGTTGTGGTTGGAAAGTTCGTAGTCTAGAAGCGGTTCTATTGTGAAAGCCCTAACAACCACATAAAACTTGCAATAGATAAAGTAGAGGCGTCTAGCTTTATTTTGCAGGGGGCATGTGATTATGATATGGCATTGGTCGTTACAAAGGTAAAGTAGTTTACTTTTCTGTTGCTAAGTAGTATAGTAATAGTCGTCGTTCCGATGAATGACCTGGTGGAGGCATCGTGGACTTGGCGTCAAACCAAGGGAAAGATGGAGATCATGCCGGAGCGCTCGATGGAGATCAAGGCGCAAGAAGAAAGACCATATCATATCACATTATACATATGAGTTTGATACCTATTTTACATCTTATTGTGTGCTAGTATTTGATACTCAACGGTAGCAAATAAGATAATCCCTATTTAATTCCAATGTCCCGTGTTCCCCTTGTGTGTGCACCACCAAGAAAGTTCTTCGGTATGAGGCGATCCAGGGTTATAGGCCTGGGTGTAAGACATATCTACATTCGCATACAGCGGGTGTAAGCCATGTTGCACAGCGAATACACACAAGTTAGATATGGCGAGCCTAGCACGCCATAGAAGCGTGGCCTCATAACACAAGAGATCGAAAGATCGAGCATGATTCACATGGATGATGTTATTGGCATTAGTGAATGTCTACCTTTGATAATGCACTGATGGCCGTGACGATCGGCGGAGGTGCAGAGGATAGGGATCATGCGATCACTAAAATCGTCCAGGGGATGACAATTTTAGTGGAGACCAATTATTAATTGATCTCTTATTATAAACTTAGTCTAGATGTCTATTTGCAAATATCTTAGTAGATCTTAGCCTATCCCATTGAGGTCCTTTGTGACCATGAGAATATATTGCTTAATTTGGAACTTAGCAAAAGGGTCCAACTTCATAGATTAATACCCACGCCTGAGGGATATCCTCGTAAAAGGTGATCTTCTCATCTTGATACAATAACCATTAGGAGATAATTCAATGACTCCAGAATGTTTGAAAAACACTTAGCGATCTTGCATTAGAGTTAAGAACTCTTAGAAGGGCTTGATTGCAAATGGAGGTCATGGATGAAAAGGTACATGTAAGATATACAAATTATAAATGTGATTCTTGCAAAACTCGTTGCAGTTTGCAAAGTATTTGATACTTGTCCCATTTGTGAAAACAGGATGATCTGCTTGAGAATTGCTGTTTTTGAGGCAACGTGACTTGATAACGGCAAGCAAAATAGGTGATGGCCGACATCACCTCTTCCCTCAAAGTTTGTCATTTGTATTAGTGGACTTGAATATAAATCTGTAATCCACGTTTGTGTGTCTTGCTTATGGCGAGACGATTATTCATATGAACAAGTTACAAGCCAGTTTGTACTATTCTTATGAACAATACCGTTATGGTCACATTACGATTACAAACAAGTTATTCTCATCATTATGTTAATGATAATAGTTTAAACATTTATAAAGGATTGGAATGCTAAAAGATATCCAAAGCTTAATAATGAAATGATACTACAGTTTAAGTCATTTTGGTTATTGCAGGTTCTTTATGAAAGATCGGGGTCCTAGATGCTTAATCTAGAGACTTTGCAAAACCATGCCTCTTGGGCAGAATGACTAAAACTCCGCATTCTGGTAAAACGGTGATATGCGAAGAAATGTTGAAACTTATACATAATGATGTATAATATTTTCAAAAAGTAGTGGAAATCATTTATTGTAGACTTAAGTGAATAAGTGTATTTACTTAATGAAACATGAAGTTTGAAATGATTTGAATTGCTCGGATGAGTTCATAACGAAATGGGATAATGAATTAACTGAATTAACAAGTCTCTTCGATTCGATCAACATGACTAAGGTATTCAAGTTAAGTTTAGCATAAAAGGAACTTGTGAAAGATGTTTCACAAATTATGATAATTGGAAAATTCAAACTTTGTTCAAATGTCTAAACATCATAAACATTTTGTATTAGATACATATGATATCATATCTCTTATCGGGGTTATAGTTGTCGTTTAGAGTTAGAGATCAAAATAAGCAAACACTCATTTGAAATACAAAGGAACATCTAAAAGATTCGTGGAAACAACACCATAAGTGTTATGGCAAGTTCGAGTTTCTAGAGATTTCGGTAAGTCGAAGTCGTGGCGAATAAACAAGTCTTTGTAGAGCATTCTTAGGAAACTATGAATGCATCTTCCACAAAGGGACAAACCTGCTGTTGTCCAAAGTTGATGTGTCTTGAGGAAGATATAGGTGGAAGAGAGTAAAAGATCAAAACAAGGTATTTGACCTTACCTCCGAATTGTTGAGTGGCGCAGCGAAAGTTGTTTCGTGAAACCAAACTCTATAAATAGAGGAGAAACCAATGATAATGATCATAAAGTTTCAGTGAATACTTTTACTAAAGAAAGTAGGATTCAACTATATATTCTACAAGTTTGTGGAATTATATTATTGATTCACTTGTCATGTTTTCAACAAGACATACCTACAAATTACAAGGAAGCGTGATGGACCTAAGTACGAGAAATGAATAGTCATTGAAATCTCGTTAGTGGAATTCTCAGTTTGATGATGATCAAAGAATTTTGGAATATCCAAGATTGTCGAGAGGATCTAGATTTGAGTGGGAGCAAATCAGCTTGGCTAATTCATAATATGTAGCTGACATATTTTGAGTGGGAGCTAAGTGAAATCCCTGGATGTCATATTTGAGTGGGAGCGTGAAATCATTCTAGGATATGTGGACAACATATGTGAATGATGTGATTGGTGTTAATAACGTTTAAGTTAGATAAGAATGAAGTTGAAGTTATTAAACAATAAGATCTATTGAGATAGATTGGTGAGTTTAATAAACACTAAATGTCGAATGCTTCCTAGACTTGATTCTGAAAGATGTTCAGAATGTCGTAAGACAAGATTCTGAAGAAGTTCAGAATGGAACAAGGTGAGGAAGTAGTTCTTACTGTATGAAGCATTGAGTTTGTATTGCAACTATGGTTGAAAGAAAGAGATGCGTTGCATCTCCTATGCCTCCGTCATAGGTTCTTCCATAAAACCATGTTGTATACTCGACGTAATGCGACCCGAGGTTATGGTTGGAAGGACTAGCTCTTAACTGTAAGGACATGTCTTTAAGTGATTCATGAGTTGATCACTGAACCAAAATTAAGTTTGTACATAAATAGCAAGAAGCAATGTAAGTGGCATAGATGCATTTCATGCACTACATAGATATAGAAGTATAAAGGCTACATCTGATGTGATATATAATGTTGTGGCGAGGCTAGTTCGCTTTTAATGTCCAAGGGCCCAGTGCCCATGAGAAAGCCCTCGAGGTTGATCTAACGTCACTGTAAGCTCCTGGAATCCAGCCTCATTCTACTGCCATGACTATAGTATATACACAAAGGATAGCAAAGTGTGTTTCGAAGTTTAGATGACAACGGTGAAAACGACCGTCATCATAAACACTAGAAACAAAGTCTCGCTTTGTTTCCAAACAAATGCTCCGATCCATTATAAGATAATGGAGTGAATGTCAAAATTAGGAAGACATTAACGATTTGCAAAAGACATAATGATCTGGTAAAACAGAACATGGACATGACGTTTCCCATGAGCATGCATAATCTGGAAACACATATGGTATATGGTGTATATGAGTAAAATGCAAGCTAGGTTATTTGTACTCTAGTGCAAGTGGGAGACTGAAGGAGATATGCCCTAGAGGAAAATAATAAATAGGTTTTTATTGTCATATCTCAATTAGTTTATAATAGTTTCATATTGTGCTAGAACTGTGCCAAGTAGAAACATTGGTACATGTGTGGTATGTAACAACCAAGTCCCTAGTAGCCTATATTCATACTAGTTCGTTGGTCACGAAGATGATCTGGGTTTCAAGATCATGGGCATTTATGCCAACTGACAACGGGATCATATCATTGGAGAATGATGTGATTGGACATTCCTCGAAGGATTGCAACACGATCAAGTCATATAGTGCATTGTTGCAACAGCTATACCTAGACTCCTTCTCCTTAGACCGTGAGCTCATATTACTCACTGTTTCCCGAGGCTGCTTAGACTACATCAACCGTCATCATCAGTATCTGGTGGCCATAAAGGTGTATGTTGGGTATTCCGAAGGAACAGTAGATGGCATGTGACTACAAGACCGGGATTTGTTCACCCACATGACGGGTAAAGATACATACGGCCGGCTTGGTGAGATTACATCCATAAATGTTGCAACATGTGACTAGGTCACGGGGATGTAATATCACGGTAACAAGAAAATAGAACTGTTATGAACGAGATTGAACAAAGGTATGAGATACCAATGATCAGATCTTCGACAAGTTGTATCGAGAAACAAAATAAGAGGATGCTACATTTAGACGGTTCAAACGACACTGTCATCAGGAATGCATAGGGGTCACATGGACATCCCTGGTCCCTCTGTTGATCATTGATACAGATCATGTCTAGAGCATTCCCGAGCCGTGAGAGGATACACTTAAGGGTACGATGAGAGCGATCATTCGTAAGATGGAATCATAGTAGAGAAAGAGAGAAAGCCATAATCGTTCCGCGGAGAGATCCGAAGTTGTTCGGAGAAAGAATAAAGGAAAAGCCCCGAAAAATGTTTTCGGATAAATGGGAATTTAAATATATATTTATTATATGTTAATTGTGAATTAATATATTATAAATAATATTTAGATTAAGATTTATAAAGGCAACTTTTATATTAGGCTAAATCCCGAAGGGAAATAGTCTAGAATAAAAGCTGCATAAAAACAAAAGGGAAAAAGAAAAAAAACAACCAACCAAGTGGGCGACAGATAATAGCCGCCGCACTGGGCAGCAAATAGCTAGGCTACGCTCGCCAGCAGGCGACGGATAAAGCATGTCGCGCGGGGGTGGGCCGCAGCCGCCAGTCGCCACCTGGGCCTGCTTGACCCGGCCCACGAGGGCGCGCAGGGAGCTGGCGCCAGGTGGTGAGAGGGCATGGAGGCGGCACCGCCCACCCGGCCACTTGCTGTTTGCTGGCCACCGGCTGGGCCGCCGGTGTGGAGCCGGCCCACCCGGCTGGCTGCTCCTGTTGTTTCTCTTTTTCTTTTTATTTAGCTATTTTCTGTTTGCTATTTGGGCTGAGTAATTTTGGCCCATTAGGCTGAACGAAAATCTGTTGTCTTTTTCTTTTAGTATTAGTCCCACATGGCTTAGCCTTTGAGAAAGGCACACCCCCTCCGCCTATATAAAGGGGTGCCCATGGTTGGGATTAAACACACAATTGGAAAAGTCCTTTGGTTGACTTCCTCCTTCCCTCTCTCTCTATACCTCGTGACCATGGCCCCAAGTCTAGGATGTGCGATCGAGGCACACCTACAGCACGCCATTGCGCTGCAGGGATTCCTAGCCGGATATCAACTTCCGCACTCCCGGCAGGATCGGGGAGCTGGAGGTCTCATCATGCACCGGATGTGTACGAAGACACGAGACGCAACACTTGGGGCGCTTAAATGTCATGAGCCGGAGCTGTTGCACGATGAAGATCAAGAAGGAGCAAGGGGTGACTTTCCAGGAGCTTCGCGACCATGAGGTCGGCTATGAGTACGACTACTTCAACCACGTTCCCCGCGGAACGTTAACCGCGTACGGTCTACAAGGGTATGTATTCTCTACGCATTGGCCGTTACCGCATTACTACATAGATAGATCCTAGGCAAGTTTCTGGGGTTCAACGTAGGAAATTTTTTGTTTTCCGCACCGATCCCCAACAAAAAGAACAAACATGCAATGACTCTGGTGGATCAATGTGGTTTAGGATAGGAACACACATGCAATGACTCTGGTGGGTCCATGTGGTTTAGGAAAGGAACACACATGCAATGACTCTAGTGGATCCTTGTGGATTAGGAAAGGAACACATATGCAATGACTCTAGTGGTGGTTTAGGAAAAGAAGACACATGCAATGACTCTGGTAGTGGTTTAGGAAAAGAACACACATGTAATTACTCTGGTGGATTGATGTGGTTTAGGAAAATAACACACATGCAATGACTCTAGTGGATCAATATTGTTTAGGAAAGGAACACACATGCAATGACTCTGGTGGATCCATGTGGTTTAGGAAATGAACACACATGCAATGACCCTGATGGATCCATGTGTCTATGGAAAAGAACACACATGCAATGACTCTGGTGGATCCATGTGGTTTAGGAAAGGAACACACATGCAGTGACACTGGTGGATCCATGTGGTTTACGAAAAGAAGACACATGCAATGACTCTGGTGGTGGTTTAGCAAAGGAATTCACATGCAATGACTCTAGATGTGGTTTAGGAAAGGAACACACATGCAATGACTCTGGTGGATCCATGTGGTATATGAAAACAACACGCATGCAATCACTACTAGGAAACAACTCTTCTGTGGCGCATGTAATTACATCTTCTGTGGCGCATATCCTAGTCGCCACTGTTACCTCGCCAGTGATATATGTTTCCTGTGGCACATATAGATATGCGACACAGAAGTCCCAGACTTCTGTGGCGCATTTCTTCATATGTGCCACAGGAATGACTTCTGTTTCACATTTACGCATATGTGCCACAGAAAAGCCATGCGCCACTGACTATATAATTATATGCGCCACTGATTGCGTAACACGTATTCAAAGTAAAATACTTTCCTGGTGTATAATCAGGTATTTATACAGGATTTATACAGTATTTATCCAGATGAGTATAAAATACATTGCACAAGTAGTAGATGCATGAAAACCTACATATTTATAATATAAACACTTAGATCCCGTTCGAGATACATATATAGTGTCAAGTGCCAAATTTTTACAGAAGCGCCGAATACAAAGTTCATATCAGCTCACATTACAAATATGAAGTGGCCAGCGCCGCCTACACTAGGATCAAATAGAATACAGCTATGATAATGGTGAGCAAGAGCATTAGCCCGACCAATAGCTTCATCTGGTTTTTCTTCCACAAGTGGTTCCTCCACTTGGCTATCACCTCCTCTCTAGTCACGTATCCTTCATAGATGTTGCCGCTGAACTTGTTCACTTGTTTGTGACAATCCTCCCACTCCTCGTAGACTCCTGGAACCCTACCCATGTACACCACATACCACCTCGTCGCCATCTCTATAGACGACAAGGCATATTAGTAAAAATACAACGAAAAGAATGAATAAACGGTTCACATGCATATATATATATGTTCACAGAATATAAAACAAAGGATCCATAAACCTAAAAGATAGATCATCATAGAAGCACTAAGTTCAACGACAACACGACCACAAGGTAGTTTAAGTCTAACAACAATGACCATTTCGACCACGAGATAGTAAACTTTATGACACACACACACTAATACAACAGACATCCATCAAGAATATACACAGACTGGATCATGCTAGAGGCACACATCGATCATGATGAAGACTTCCTCTTCTCGCTCGGCTTCGGGAATAGTAGATAGCCCTCTTTCGTCGTCCACGTCCTTGTGTCACCTTGCTTACGGAGGCATTCTTCGATCTCCCTCTTACTCAACCCTCTGCTTTGTTGTAGGGAACCCCCCTTGTGTTGACATCTTCAATGATGATTTGCGACAACTTCATCTGAATGCGATGGAAGTCTTCTCTAAGATCAGCATCATTGATTTTCGCCAAAGTTTCGGCCCATCCTCGGAGACTAGATGGCAGCGTTAGGTTATGGCAATCCCGAACATAGCCTTTAAGGTGATGGAGGACGTAGAAGGCCTCCTTGGCACCAGTAGTCGACTGCTTGGCGCGGGGGAAGTCGAGCACATGCTTGAACACGTGTTTGCCATCCTTGATACATTCCCCCTTATCTACGAAGGTGCATCCCTTCTTGGTGTAGCCCTCGAGAGGCTCATTGAGAACACCCCTTATTCTGGTGTAGTCTTTCTTCTTCGTCAAACTCCCCGAGTCAAAATACGTGGCTAGCGAATACCTCGGGGCAAGGACGATGAGTGTGCAATATTTGTCTCTGCGCAACACAATTGGAACGGAATGTTGGAAAAAGAGCAAAGGAAGAAATCTATAAGAAATGCATAAGTTACGGTGGCGATGAGCGAGTGTGTGTACTTACTCGGGAAAGAAAGGCAAAAGAAGTGTGCCCTTCCTCTTGTTGTCCACCATAAACTTCTCGAGGTACGCCATCGCCTTGGTCCGTGTCTCTGATCCTTCGACCAACTAGTTATCCCGCATGTAGTAGGGATCCACTATCGCGATTTCTGGGGTACTTTCTCTCTTGATCATGAGTGCCAGATTGAGCGCGTATAGCAGGACCAAGTTATAGTCCAGCCGTTTCGTGAGAAATAGCTTGAATATGTCCTCGAACGCTATGAAGAATATATCTGCAGGGGGTTCATCGACGAAGCCCACGTCCAATGGCACCTTGGTCGTGAAAACCGGGTAATTTGGATCTTCGTCTTTAAGAAGGAGGGCCTCTAGTGTCTTGACACCCTCGTGCAAAGTTAACATGGCTCCAACCGCAATATCGGATCACCAGCTACATGCACTCGGGGCAAGCCAAATTATGTGGATGGTACGACGACGGCGTCCTGACGCCGGATCCTCTTCGGAAGAGGCTGGCTCGCACCCTTCTTATTATTATTACCTCTCTTCCTGTAGTGCTTCTTCTTCACAACAGTGTCAGCCACTGCCATCTGCTCATCAGTCGCCTTTCGGAGTGTGTTGGGGCTGAAAACCAATCCCGGTTTCTCTTGTGGTGGATCGGCGGCCGGAGGCGTCTCTCGAGAAATACCATGGAAGACCAGGTGCTGCGTGCATGTATTGGGCCGACTAGCTTGATGGTCGTCGCGAGCTGTGAAGGGTTCTTCATCCACAGAAGGCATATACAATCCTTTGGCGGCGCCGGTGTTGATGAAGTCGTCAACGTTGACCAATTCATCATCATCTTCATGCGTGCCATCATGTGGTGGTGGTAGCGGGGGCGACGGCGGTAGTGGCACAACGTCTTTGCCATATGGTGGTGCACACGCTGCCAAGAGTTGATGGTGACGGCTGGTGGTGGCGACAATGGCGGCTACTAGCTTCCGAGGTGGTGGCCGGGCGATGATCGGTCGAGAGCTGGCGCCGGTGCTCCCCCCGCAAGACGAATCTGGGTCTTCGGCCATGTCAAGGGCCAGTTGTAGCATTCCCCAAGGGTCTTGTGTTCGTCGGCTCCCTGAGGTTGAAGGGGGGGGTCCATGTCGTCACACCCTGGCAACACACGAGCCAACCTGACCCTCATCACGTCATCATCCATTGGATTGTTGTGCATCGTGCGGCTCGCCGGTTGTATAAGAGTGCCCTTGGCAACATCCTTCAACTCACCGCCGACATCTTTAAGTAGGAGTACGCAAGAAGTGTCCTGAGGCAAAAACATGTTGTTGGGTGTCATGAGATGGCAACAGTCATGCATCAAAGGCATAAAGGAGATGACATGCATTAACTAATTAGTTACCTTGGTGATGGCGTGGATCTCGGCTAATGTAGAGACACGGCCGATGCCGGCGGCCGGCCTATCATCATCTGCAATCTCCCGCTCGGGTGCCTCACGAAGCACCACCGCCGTCGGCTGCGCCTTATTGGTATCTTTGGCGGGAGGGGGGCGTCGGTGTGACCAAAACGAGCGGCTGCGTCCCGACATTGATGGCCGGCGGGGTCACCAGGTCCGGCAACACGGTAACATTGATGCCCAGGTTGCTGCCGCTTAAGCTGGGCAGATGTATCGACCCCTATCGACCTCCCGCATTCCAAGCAGTAAGCCCCTCGAAAAACTCAGGGGGGATCATCGAGCGGAGCTTCTCTTCCACTAACTTGTCCACCGTTTTCTCGTCCACCGCCTTCTCCTCCAGTGTCTGCACCTTCATCTTCAGCTCTACAACAGCGGCTTTATCCTGGTTCTTCCTCTCCCTTCTTTTCTTGGCGTCCTCTTTGTATTACTCCTTGAACTTCATGCTCATACCGAAGCCGGACACACGGCCAGCTGAGGACGGCGGCAACCCCTTCTCCCTCTTCTTGTAAGCATTGGCCGCCCTGTTGAAAACCGTGTCCCACGGCTCCGTCGAATCCTTGGACGACTCTGTGGCAGTAGCGTTTAGTTCATCCTCCTGCAGAGACAAGGAAAGGTGAACCCATTTAGATTCTTGACTTCATTATCTTAATTAGAACGCAATAGACTTGAGATCAGCGATAAATTCCTTACCAGCTTCTTCTCGAATGCCTTCACCTCCGGATCGTCGGTGATGAACTCCCCTGTTTTCTTGTCCAGGTAGTAGAGGGCCCGAACAAATTGCCTAAGCTGCAAGTCCGTGATTTTAAGCCAAGGGTTGTCTTTACCAAGGTGTTCAAGCTCGGCGTCCTCCTTGTCCCAAATGGCTTGTTTCCCCACAGAACCGCTTCCAAGGCGGTGGTTACCTATGTTCTGTTCCCGCATACTCCTTCCCCATTGAGTCCATTTTATAGCATCAGCGGTAGCTATATCCGCCTTGAATATCCTAAACTCCTCTTCGTCGAGCATCGGATATTTCTTACTAATAACCCCCCAGCTTTCACCTTTGTCAATGCTATTCTTCACCCGGGTTTTCCAGCTGCTCAAGGCATTGCTCATCTTCGTGAGGGCTAGTTTGTTCACCGGGTTCTTTCTCCCGAGGTTTCTAAACTGCTCTGGGAATCTGTATCGCTTGTGAAGCTTCTTAAGGAGGTTCTCGACCAAAGCTGCATGGTCAGCATGTCTGATGTACTTCGTGTTGATCGACATGCTTTCCTGGACGATGCACCCAAGTTGCAGGCCGTACCCTTTAGCAATCGCCTCTGGCACAATGGGTTGGCCACTTTCTGTGACCTCAGTGAACTCATCACAGGCGGTGGCGAGCACTGGCACCTTCCGCTCCTTCTGTTCCTTCTTCTTCTTCTTCTAAGAAGCGGCCGGGTTGCCGCTACCGCCATCCGTGCGCTCGCCGCCATCGGTGGTGTCATCCTCTTCGCCGCCGCCTTCACTAGTTCCATCATAGTCGTCTTCATCCCCCTCGTAATCAGGATCTCCGCCCTCATTGGCCCCAGCAGCTCTGGCGACGGTCGCCTCCTCCTCCGGTGGTGGTGTCATCCTCATCGCCTCCTCCTCCTGTTGGGACCCCTGCCAGAATGACTGGTTGGCCTGTCTAGCTTGTTCTTCGACGCTGATCATGTGCTTAGAAGGTCCAGACTCCTTGTTACCCAACATGTTTGCACTACTCTATTTAAAAGAGGCAAAAAGTTAGCACAAATCTCGGCCGAAAAATTCGGCATGACCTTTGCTAATTTTTGACCTAGGAGTGCCCATTTATCAACCGAAACGGAAGTGAATCGACACTTCGGGAGAAATGGGCAACTCAAATGAAGAAATACATCCCTGCAAGACAAAAGACCCCATCCCCCCATGCATTGACCCCAGTATCCATCATCCATCATCCACAATACATTTCAACAACAGGTACCATCATCCCCATACATGTATAACAGATATATATATATATATAACGAGCTCTAATTCTGGCATAACAGATATATATAACCAGCAAAACAGTTCTAGGATGTCTTGATACTTGATAATAAGTAACAGGTTTGTTTATTACTTGATACTTGACTGTCAGACCAGCAAAACAGTTCTAGGATGTCTAAACTAAATAGGCATGGAACAAGATCAATCAAAAGCTGCTGAACCCATTCATATAACACACAAAGAACAGTAGTACTCCATTACTACCGGATAGCCATCAGGAACATAATTGCAACACAAAAATATTCTGCCCAAAGAATGGACAGAAAAAACATAGTTCCATGCTGTATATGTCCAGATCCCAACCAAAACATCACTGCAGAAGGACCAGCAGCACAGATAACACTAACAGGTTACTGAATCTACCATGGACACCACTATTTCATCTTCAATGAAACAGTTTCATCTACCATGGACACACTAGCAATTGTCCATTGTGTTCTGGCTTGCAATGTATGCACTTGTAGTTAGGCTTGTCCAGTTGTCCCTGCCTATCAAGTAACCAGGACAAGGAGCTCCGTCCATTAGTCATCGTACAAATGTAAATAGATAGTGTGCTATAACCAACAGATGATACCCTTATGCACCATGTTTTACAATGCTGATGTATGAAAAGTATACCCGAACAAAAATTCATAGACCCAAGACATCATGGTGTATTCAAGAAATGTATATTGCTTTACTACATTCAATCAGTATGATGTTTCTTTGCGATGTCATAGAGTACTCCAAAGTTAGATCAGCAACACTCTGCTCACAAGGCAAACTTTTAGTGAACTGAGGGGGTACTTTCCTAATATTCAGTCAGTTTCCTTCACATGCCGCATATGGTTTTGGAAATAAGCTTGTATACCTCAATGGGTCTTCTCAACCCAACCAGGCACTTGCATTTGGTGGCACAACTGTCTGATTTCAACATTTTTTTGTCAAAAGTAACCTGAAAAATTCTTTTTTTTCATAACTAATTTCTAGCTTATATGCTTCTTACATCTTCAATCAGCACCAGTGTGTTTGCAACTTTGCATCCATTAGAATAGCACATGAGCACTATACCTTACCGATTTAAGCAAGCCATCTAGGACTGGAATTTATGGACCCTAGTTGCTAATTGCTATGAACTTTGTTTTTAATTTGTTTAAGCAACGCTAGTTTGTTTCATACTAGTTCTAGCTTGCTATCTTCTAGTGTTCAAGTTACTATGTATAAACTAAAAATTTCAGAGTGTAGAAGTACCAGCAGAAGTACCAGTAGAACAGATAATACTAACGGGTTTAGAGGGAGGGTGGGGGAGTGAGGGGGACGAACCGTACGTGTGCGCTGTGGTGGTCGTCGACGATGAGGGTGGAGGCGGTGCTCCTACTGCGAGCGGGGCGGCGGCGGGCCTCCTCCTCCACGGGCTTCAGCGCGGCGGCAGCGGGCCTCCTCCTCCACGGGCTTCACCGCCACGGTGGCGGCTCCTGCAGCGAGGGCTAGCGCGGCGGTGGCGGCTCCGGCGGTGGTGGCTAGCTAGGATTTGTGCGGGCGATCGAGTGAGACATAGAATCGAATGGGGTTACGAAGGGGAATGAAAGGCCTAACCGTTTATTTGGCTAAGTCCACAGGTTCTGTGGCGCATTTCAGAAATATGCGCCATAGAAGTTGGAACATCTGTGGCGCATTTTGCTGAAATGCACCACAGAACCTATGGAATTAGTACAAAAACGGCGCGCGTGGTAGTATGACAAGATCACACACTTGCCTTAGTGGTCTCTGCTGCTTGCTTGTGCCATTCTAAACCTGGGGCAGCCAGGTTCTAATCCTGGCTGTCTCACACCTTTTTATTTTTTTAAAATATATTTTTAATTATAGATCTGTTTAATAAGCAAGAACATATACAAACATTCATATTTATTCAAAAACCTCTCTCCCCGAACATATACAATCATGTAATGTGTTTTTAATTATAGATATGTCTAAAATAAAGCAAGAACATATACAAACATTCATATTTATTCAAAAAACTCTCTCTCCAAACATATACAATCATGTGATTTGTCGAGCTAGTGTCTCTTCACAATCTTCTTGCACTTTTTCGCCGTGGTTGAATACTTTAGCCCGTGCACTTTGAGATTTCTTCTTGTGAATGGACAACCTTTAGTAGGCAGTGTGGTCTTCCTTCTTACTTTAGTAGTAGTAGGCATGTCGAAGTACTTGTCGAATTCCTCTTCGATCTTTGGGTCGCCGTTTTTGTCGAAGTTTTGCTCGTTGGCAGCTCCTTCCATTCCGATGATGCTCCTCTTTCCCCTCCTAACTACAACACGGTTGGGCTTTGACGGTCGGTAATAAAAAAACATTGATCAACTTGGCTAGAGAGTACCCAAGGCTCATTTTTTGCGGAGGCGTTCTTTGTTGATTTGGCATCTGGTATAACCATTATGGTGAAATAGCGGCCTTCTTTTTCCACGTTCTTGGCCCATCTAACACGGAATATCGGTACGATCTCTCCACAGTAGTCGAGCTCCCATATCTCCTCGATCCTTCCTTAGAATCTTTCCATCACAGTAGTCTCGTCATCAGCAAAGGATAACATAGTTACTCCTGAGTTTTGATATTCACTATTCTTGTCCTTTTCCTCGGTGTAGAATCTGTAACCGTTTATGTCGTATGACTGATAGGTCCTTAGGTTGTGCCCTGGGCCCTGCGACAAGGATAATATGAGTTTTTGATCTTCCGTAGAAGGCGTCTGTGGGGGATTGTCCAGTTGCCTTTTCTTGAACCAACCCGTGAAGCTGGAGTTGTGCTCTCTGGTTACGTCTCCCTTCTTCCTCGACCGGCCCTGGTCGACGTACTCCTGCTCGATTAAGATTCTGTGCTCTTAGACTGAAGGGCCGACCACTTCAATGTGTTGTAGCGCGACTCGGTGTGCCCTTTCAAAATCAGTGCATCGACCATCATTGCTGACATGTAGTGAGCGGCAGCCCTCGCGGTGACCATATCCACCAAGCCTGCCGAGGTGCTTCTTTGTGGGTATTCCAACATCCTTGTTCTCGGTGGTGAGATAATTCTGGCAGAGGGAGATGCACTCGTAGATCAGAAAGCCCTTGGCTATGCTTCCATCTGGACGAGACGTGTTGCGAACGAATCCTTTGATGACACCGTTTAGCCTTTCAAACGCCATCATGTTGTGTAGGAATGTCGGCCCGAGCTGGATGATGTCGTCCACGACATGTACAAGCAGATGCACCATGATGTCGAAGAATGTGGGCGGGAAGTAAATCTCAAGCTCGCATAGTATCATCACGATCTCTTCCTATAGCCTGTCGAGCTGCTTCACACTGATCGACTTCCTAGATATGACGTCGAAAAAGTTACAGAGGCCAAACAACGTCTCACGGACATGCTCGTCCATTATCCCACAGATCGCAATGGGGAGTATCTACGTCATCAACACGTGACAGTCGTGATACTTCATACCGCTGAACCTCTTCTTCGCCACGTCCAGATATCTGCTTATCTTCCTCGAGTAACTGTGAGGAACTTTCACTCCTAAGAGGCACCTGAAAAACTGCTCGAGCTCCTCCAGACTCAGAGTGAAGCAGGCAGCGCGAAGCACCACCTCATTCTTAACTCTTTTGCGGCGACCTTGAGTCCCTTCCTGATGATCATAATCATCATCATCATCACTATCAGGGTACTAAAGATCTTTCTTTATGCCAAGCAATTTAAGGTCCTTTCTTGCTTTCGGCCCATCCTTGGTCCTCTCCGTCATGTTCAGTAGAGTGCCAAGCAGACTCTCGGTAACGTTCTTCGTGATGTGCATTACATCGAGGCTATGGGGAGTGTGAAGGACCTTCCAATACGGCAGGTCCCAGAAAACATACCTTGCTTTCCATACACCCAGCAGCGGCTTTGTCCTCGGTCGTTTTTTTCCAAGCGCGGGTCAATCTACCCAATTATTCAAAAGCTCCTCGATTTCTTCGCCGCTCCTCGGATGCGGGGCTCTTTCGAGCTCATCCTTACCATTGAACAGGTCACCACGTTTTCTCCACGGGTGATCCATGCGGAGCCACTTTTGAGTACCTTGGAACACGGTTTTCGAAGACCCGGGATCCCTTGGTAGCTGGAGATGCGGTGTCTCATCCATGCACTTGACGCATGCATTGTGTCCGTGGTTCACCTGGGACGATACATATGCATAACCAGGATAGTATTGCACGATCGTGAGCAACGCGGCTCTCAGATGGAAATATTCTTTAGTGTAGGCATCCCACGTACGGGCCGGTGTCTCCCACAAGCTAGCTCACTCCTCTCTCAATAGCCCGAGATACAGATGCATATCGATACCTGGTTGTTTTGGCCCCTGAATAAGAATGCTCATGTGTACATACCTTTGCTTCGTGCATAGCCACGGGGGAGGTTGTATGGCCAAACAAAAACGGGCCAGGTGCTATGCGTGCTACTCTGGTTTCCAAAAGGATTGAGTCCATCGGTGCTCATACCCAGCCTGACGGTCCTTGCATCGCCCCCGAACTCTTCGAACTCGATGTCTAATGCATTCCACTGGCTAGCATCTGAAGGGTGTGTCAGGATCTTGCCCTTCTCTGGATCATCTTCGGGTTTTTCTCTTTCCACGTGCCATTGCATGAGCTTTGCTTCCTTAGGATCTACGAAATATCGCTGCAGACGAGGTGTGATAGGCAAGTACTAGTAGTGAATGACTCTGGTGGATAAATGTGGTTTAGGAAAGGAACACAGATGCAATGACTCTGGTGGATCCATGTGGTTTAGGAAACGAACACACATGCAATGACTCTGGTGGATCCATGTGGTTTAGGAAACGAACACACATGCAATCTGGTGGATCCATGTGGTTTAGGAAAGGAACTCACATGCAATGACTCTGGTGGATCAATGTGGTTTAGGAAAGGAACACACATGCAATGACTCTGGTGGATCTATGTGGTTTAGGAAACGAAGACACATGCAATGACTCTGGTGGATCCATGTGGTTTAGGAAAAGACCACACATGCAATGACTCTGGTGGTGGTGTAGGAAAGGAAGACACATGCAATGACTCTGGTGGTGGTTTAGGAAAGGAACACACACGCAATGACTCTAGTGGATCCATGTGGTTTAGGAAAAGAACACACATGCAAAGACAAAAATGGATTCATGTGGTTTAGGAAATTAACACACATCCAATGACTCTGGCGGTAGTTTAGGAAAGGAAGACACATGCAATGACTCTGGTGGTGGTTTAGGAAAGGAACACACATGCAATAACTCTAGTGGATCCATGTGGTTTAGGACAGGAACAAACATGCAATGAATCTGGTGGGTCCATGTGGTTTAGGAAAGGAACACACATGCAATAACTCCAGTGGATCCTTGTGGTTTAGGAAAGGAACACACATGACATCACTCTAGTGGAACCATGTGGTTTATGAAACGGAACACACATGCAATGACACTGGTGGATCCATGTGTTTTAGGAAAGGAACAGACATGCAATGACTCTAGTTGTAGTTTAGGAAAAGAAGACACATGCAATGACTCCTGTGGTGGTTTAGGAAAAGAACACACATGCAATGACTCTAGTGGATCAATGTGGTTTAGGAAAAGAACACACATGCAATGACTCTAGTGGATCCATGTGGTTTAGGAAAAGAACACACATGCAATCACTATAGTGGATCCATGTGGTTTAGGAAAGGAACACACATGCAATGACACTGGTGCATCCATGTGGTTTAGTGAAAGAACACACATGCAATGCCTCTGGTGGTTGTTTAGGAAAAGAAGACACATACAATGACTCTAGATGTGGTTTAGGAAAGGGATACACATGCAATGACTCTGGTGGATCCATGTGGTTTAGGAAAAGAACACACATGCATTGACTCTGGTGGATCAATGTGGTTTAGGAAAGGAACACACATGCAATGAATCTGGTGGAGCCATCTGGTTTAGGAAAGGAACACACATGCAATGACACTGGTGGATCAATGTGGTTTAGGAAATGAACACACATGCAATGACTTTGGTGGATCGATGTGGTTTAGGAAAGGAACACACATGCAATGACTCTGGTGGATCCATGTGGTTTAGGAAAGGACACACATGCAATGAATCTGGTTGATCCATTTGGTTTAGGAAAGGAACACACATGCAACAAGTCTAGTGGTGGTTTAGGATAAGAACACGCATGCAATGATTCAGGTGGTAGTTTAGGAAAAAAGGACACACATGCAATGACTCGGGTGGATCCATGTGGTTTAGGAAAATAAAACACATCCAATGACTCTAGTGGTGGTTTAGGAAAAGAACACACATGCAATGACACTGGTGGATCCAATAGGAAAAGAACACACATGCAATGACTCTGGTGGTGGTTTAGGAAAGGAAGACACATGCAATGACTCTGGTGGTGGTTTAGGAAAAGAACACACATGCAATGACTCTAGTGTATCCATGTGGTTTAGGAAAAGAACACACATGCAAAGAAACTGATGGATTCATGTCGTTTAGGAAAACAACACACATCCAATGAATCTAGTGGATCCATGTGGTTTATGAAAGGAACACACATGCAGTGACACTAGTGGGTCCATGTGGTTTAGGAAAATAACACACATGCAATGACTCTGGTGGTGGTTTAGGAAAGGAAGACACATGCAATGACTCTAGATGTGGTTTAGGAAAGTAACACACATGCAATGACTCTAGTGGATCCATGTGGTATATGAAAAGAACACACATGCAATGACTCTGGTGGATCAATGTGGTTTAGGAAAAGAACACACATGCAATGACTCTAGTGGTGGTTTAGCAAAGGAATTCACATGCTATGACTCTAGATGTGGTTTAGGAAAGGAACACACATGCAATGACTCTGGTGGATCCATTTGGTATATGAAAAGAACACACATGCAATGACTTTGGTAGATTAATGTGGTTTAGGAAAGGAACTCACATGCAATGTCTCTAGTGGATCCACGTGGTTTAGGAAAAGAACTCACATGCAATGACTCTGGTGGACCAATGTGGTTTAGGAAAGGAACACACATGCAATGACTCTGGTGGATCCATGTGGTTTAGGAAATGAACACACATGCAATGACTCTGGTTGGTCCATGTGGTTTACGAAAGGAACACACATGCAATGACTATGGTGGATCCATGTGGTTTAGGAAAGGAACACACATGCAATGACACTAGTGGATCCATGTGGTTTAGTGAAAGACCACACATGCAATGCCTCTAGTGGTTGTTTACGAAAAGAAGACACATATAATGACTCTAGATGTGGTTTAGGAAAGGGATACACATGCAATGACTCTGGTGGATCCATGTGGTTTACGAAAAGAACACACATGCAATGACTATGGTGGATCCATGTGGTTTAGGAAAGGAACACACATGCAATGACACTGGTGGATCCATGTGGTGTAGTGAAAGAACACACATGCAATGCCTCTGATGGTTGTTTAGGAAAAGAAGACACATACAATGACTGTAGATGTGGTTTAGGAAAGGGATACACATGCAATGAATCTGGTGGATCCATGTGGTTTAGGAAAAGACCACACATGCAATGACTCTAGTGGTGGTGTAGGAAAGGATGACACATGCAATGACTCTGGTGGTGGTTTAGGAAAGGAACACACATGCAATGATTCTAAAGGATCCATTTGGTTTAGGAAAAGAACACACATGCAAAGACAAAAATGGATTCATGTGGTTTAGGAAATTAACACACATGCAATGACACTGGTGGATCCATGTGGTTTAGTGAAAGAACACACATGCAATGCCTCTGGTGGTTGTTTAGGAAAAGAAGACACATACAATGACTCTAGATGTGGTTTAGGAAAGGGATACACATGCAATGAATCTGGTGGAGCAATCTGGTTTAGGAAAGGAACACACATGCAATGACTCTGGTGGATCAATGTGGTTTAGGAAAGGGATACACATGCAATGACTCTGGTGGATCCATGTGGTTTAAGAAAAGAACACACATGCAATGACTATGGTGGATCCATGTGGTTTAGGAAAGGAACACACATGCAATGACACTGGTGGATCCATGTGGTTTAGTGAAAGAACACACATGCAATGCCTCTGATGGTTGTTTAGGAAAAGAAGACACATACAATGACTCTAGATGTGGTTTAGGAAAGGGATACACATGCAATGACTCTGGTGGATCCATGTGGTTTAGGAAAAGAACACACATGCATTGACTCTGGTGGATCAATGTGGTTTAGGAAAGGAACACACATGCAATGAATCTGGCAGAGCCATCTGGTTTAGGAAAGGAACACACATGCAAAGACTCTGGTGGATCAATGTGGTTTAGGAAACGAACACACATGCAATGACTTTGCTGGATCGATGTGGTTTAGGAAAGGAACACACATGCAATGACTCTGGTGGATCCATGTGGTTTAGGAAAGGACACACATGCAATGAATCTGGTTGATCCATGTGGTTTGGGAAATGAACACACATGCAACAAGTCTAGTGGTGGTTTAGGATAAGAACACGCATGCAATGATTCAGGTGGTAGTTTAGGAAAATAGTACACACATGCAATGACTCTGGTGGATCCATGTGGTTTAGGAAAAGAAAACACATCCAATGACTCTAGTGGTGGTTTAGGAAAAGAACACACATGCAATGACACTGGTGGATCCAATAGGAAAAGAACACACATGCAATGACTCTGGTGGTGGTTTAGGAAAGGAAGACACATGCAATGACCCTGGTGGTGGTTTAGGAAAAGAACACACATGCAATGACTCTAGTGTATCCATGTGGTTTAGGAAAAGAACACACATGCAAAGAAACTGATGGGTTCATGTCGTTCAGGAAAACAACACACATCCAATGACTCTAGTGGATCCATGTGGTTTATGAAAGGAACACACATGCAGTGACACTAGTGGGTCCATGTGGTTTAGGAAAATAACACACATGCAATGACTCTGGTGGTGGTTTAGGAAAGGAAGACACATGCAATGACTCTAGATGTGGTTTAGGAAAGTAACACACATGCAATGACTCTAGTGGATCCATGTGGTATATGAAAAGAACACACATGCAATGACTCTGGTGGATCAATGTGGTTTAGGAAAAGAACACACATGCAATGACTCTGGTGGTGGTTTAGCAAAGGAATTCACATGCAATGACTCTAGATGTGGTTTAGGAAAGGAACACACATGCAATGACTCTGGTGGATCCATGTGGTATATGAAAAGAACACACATGCAATGACTTTGGTAGATTAATGTGGTTTAGGAAAGGAACTCACATGCAACGTCTCTAGTGGATCCACGTGGTTTAGGAAAAGAACTCACATGCAATGACTCTGGTGGATCAATGTGGTTTAGGAAAGGAACACACATGCAATGACTCTGGTGGATCCATGTGGTTTAGGAAATGAACACACATGCAATGACTCTAGTGGATCCATGTGGTTTACGAAAGGAACACACATGCAATGACTCTGGTGGATCCATGCGGTTTAGGAAAGGAACACACATGCAATGACTCTGGTGGATCCATGTGGTTTAGGAAAGGAACACACATGCAATGAATCTGGTGGATCTATGTGGTTTAGGAAACGAAGACACATGCAATGACTCTGGTGGATCCATGTGGTTTAGGAAAAGACCACACACGTAATGACTCTAGTGGTGGTGTAGGAAAGGATGACACATGCAATGACTCTGGTGGTGGTTTAGGAAAGGAACACACATGCAATGATTCTAAAGGATCCATTTGGTTTAGGAAAAGAACACACATGCAAAGACAAAAATGGATTCATGTGGTTTAGGAAATTAACACACATGCAATGACACTGGTGGATCCATGTGTTTTAGTGAAAGAACACACATGCAA
Source organism: Avena insularis (assembly GCA_023614405.1). Lineage (NCBI taxonomy): Eukaryota > Viridiplantae > Streptophyta > Magnoliopsida > Poales > Poaceae > Avena > Avena insularis. Next base: position 43,198 of record JAJUPC010000699.1, on the reverse strand, counting down.
TGCCTCTGGTGGTTTTTTAGGAAAAGAAGACACATACAATGACTCTAGATGTGGTTTAGGAAAGGGATACACATGCAATGAATCTGGTGGAGCAATCTGGTTTAGGAAAGGAACACACATGCAATGACTCTGGTGGATCAATGTGGTTTAGGAAAGGGATACACATGCAATGACTCTGGTGGATCCATGTGGTTTAGGAAAGGAACACACATGCAATGACTCTGGTGGATCCATGTGGTTTAGGAAAGGACACACATGCAATGAATCTGGTTTAGGAAAAGAACACACATGCAATGACTCTGGTGGATCAATGTGGTTTAGGAGACGGATACACATGCAATGACTCTAGTGGATCCATGTGGTTCAGGAAACGAACATACATGCAATGACTCTGGTGGATCCATGTGGTTTAGGAAAGGAACACACATGCAATGACACTGGTGGATCCATGTGGTTTAGTGAAAGAACACACATGCAATGCCTCTGATGGTTGTTTAGGAAAAGAAGACACATACAATGACTCTAGATGTGGTTTAGGAAAGGGATACACATGCAATGACTCTGGTGGATCCATGTGGTTTAGGAAAAGAACACACATGCATTGACTCTGGTGGATCAATGTGGTTTAGGAAAGGAACACACATGCAATGAATCTGGCAGAGCCATCTGGTTTAGGAAAGGAACACACAGGCAATGACTCTGGTGGATCCATATGGTTTAGGAAAAGAACACACATGCAATGACTCTGGTGGATCAATGTGGTTTACGAAAGGAACACACATGCAATGACTCTTGTGGATCCATGTGGTTTAGGAAAGGAACACACATGCAATGACTCTGGTGGATCCATGTGGTTTAGGAAAGGACACACATGCAATGAATCTGGTTGATCCATGTGGTTTAGGAAATTAACACACATGCAACAAGTCTAGTGGTGGTTTAGGATAAGAACACGCATGCAATGATTCAGGTGGTAGTTTAGGAAAAAAGTACACACATGCAATGACTTTGGTGGATCCATGTGGTTTAGGAAAAGAAAACACATCCAATGACTCTAGTGGTGGTTTAGGAAAAGAACACACATGCAATGACACTGGTGGATCCAATAGGAAAAGAACACACATGCAATGACTCTGGTGGTGGTTTAGGAAAGGAAGACACATGCAATGACTCTGGTGGTGGTTTAGGAAAAGAACACACATGCAATGACTCTAGTGTATCCATGTGGTTTAGGAAAAGAACACACATGCAAAGAAACTGATGGATTCATGTCGTTCAGGAAAACAACACACATCCAATGACTCTAGTGGATCCATGTGGTTTATGAAAGGAACACACATGCAGTGACACTAGTGGGTCCATGTGGTTTAGGAAAATAACACACATGCAATGACTCTGGTGGTGGTTTAGGAAAGGAAGACACATGCAATGACTCTAGATGTGGTTTAGGAAAGTAACACACATGCAATGACTCTAGTGGATCCATGTGGTATATGAAAAGAACACACATGCAATGACTCTGGTGGATCAATGTGGTTTAGGAAAAGAACACACATGCAATGACTCTGGTGGTGGTTTAGCAAAGGAATTCACATGCAATGACTCTAGATGTGGTTTAGGAAAGGAACACACATGCAATGACTCTGGTGGATCCATGTGGTATATGAAAAGAACACACATGCAATGACTTTGGTAGATTAATGTGGTTTAGGAAAGAAACTCACATGCAATGTCTCTAGTGGATCCACGTGGTTTAGGAAAAGAACTCACATGCAATGACTCTGGTGGATCAATGTGGTTTAGGAAAGGAACACACATGCAATGACTCTGGTGGATCCATGTGTTTTAGGAAATGAACACACATGCAATGACTATGGTGGATCCATGTGGTTTAGGAAAGGAACACACATGCAATGACACTGGTGGATCCATGTGGTTTAGTGAAAGAACACACATGCAATGCCTCTGATGGTTGTTTAGGAAAACAAGACACATACAATGACTCTAGATGTGGTTTAGGAAAGGGATACACATGCAATGACTCTGGTGGATCCATGTGGTTTAGGGAAAGAACACACATGCATTGACTCTGGTGGATCAATGTGGTTTAGGAAAGGAACACACATGCAATGAATCTGGCAGAGCCATCTGGTTTAGGAAAGGAACACACAGGCAATGACTCTGGTGGATCCATATGGTTTAGGAAAAGAACACACATGCAATGACTCTGGTGGATCAATGTGGTTTACGAAAGGAACACACATGCAATGACTCTTGTGGATCCATGTGGTTTAGGAAAGGAACACACATGCAATGACTCTGGTGGATCCATGTGGTTTAGGAAAGGACACACATGCAATGAATCTGGTTGATCCATGTGGTTTAGGAAATTAACACACATGCAACAAGTCTAGTGGTGGTTTAGGATAAGAACACGCATGCAATGATTCAGGTGGTAGTTTAGGAAAAAAGTACACACATGCAATGACTCTGGTGGATCCATGTGGTTTAGGAAAAGAAAACACATCCAATGACTCTAGTGGTGGTTTAGGAAAAGAACACACATGCAATGACACTGGTGGATCCAATAGGAAAAGAACACACATGCAATGACTCTGGTGGTGGTTTAGGAAAGGAAGACACATGCAATGACTCTGGTGGATCCATGTGGTTTAGGAAAAGAACACACATGCATTGACTCTGGTGGATCAATGTGGTTTAGGAAAGGAACACACATGCAATGAATCTGGTGGAGCCATCTGGTTTAGGAAAGGAACACACATGCAATGACTCTGGTGGATCAATGTGGTTTAGGAAACGAACACACATGCAATGACTTTGGTGGATCGATGTGGTATAGGAAAGGAACACACATGCAATGACTCTGGTGGATCCATGTGGTTTAGGAAAGGACACACATGCCATGAATCTGGTTGATCCATGTGGTTTAGGAAAGGAACACACATGCAACAAGTCTAGTGGTGGTTTAGGATAAGAACACGCATGCAATGATTCAGGTGGTAGTTTAGGAAAAAAGGACACACATGCAATGACTCGGGTGGATCCATGTGGTTTAGGAAAAGAAAACACATCCAATGACTCTAGTGGTGGTTTAGGAAAAGAACACACATGCAATGACACTGGTGGATCCAATAGGAAAAGAACACACATGCAATGACTCTGGTGGTGGTTTAGGAAAGGAAGACACATGCAATGACTCTGGTGGTGGTTTAGGAAAAGAACACACATGCAATGACTCTGGTGGATCCATGTGGTTTAGGAAAGGAACACACATGCAATGACTCTAGTGGATGAATGTGGTTTAGGAAAGGAACACACATGCAATGACTCTGGTGGATCTATGTGGTTTAGGAAACGAAGACACATGCAATGACTCTTGTGGATCCATGTGGTTTAGGAAAAGACCACACATGCAATGACTCTGGTGGTGGTGTAGGAAAGGAAGACACATGCAATGACTCTGGTGGTGGTTTAGGAAAGGAACACACATGCAATGATTCTAAAGGATCCTTGTGGTTTCGGAAAAGAACACACATGCAAAGAAAAAAATGGATTCATGTGGTTTAGGAAATTAACACACATGCAATGACACTGGTGGATCCATGTGGTTTAGTGAAAGAACACACATGCAATGCCTCTGGTATTTGTTTAGGAAAAGAAGACACATACAATGACTCTAGATGTGGTTTAGGAAAGGGATACACATGCAATGACTATGGTGGATCCATGTGGTTTAGGAAAAGAACACACATGCATTGACTCTGGTGGATCAATCTGGTTTAGGAAAGGAACACACATGCAATGAATCTGGTGGATCAATCTGGTTTAGGAAAGGAACACACATGCAATGACTCTGGTGGATCAATGTGGTTCAGGAAATGAACACACATGCAATGACCTTGGTGGATCAATGTGGTTTAGGAAAGGAACACACATGCAATGACTCTAGTGGATCCATGTGGTTTAGGAAAGGACACACATGCAATGAATCTGGTTGATCCATGTGGTTTAGGAAAGGAACACGCATGCAACAAGTCTAGTGGTGGTTTAGGATAAGAACACGCATGCAATGATTCAGGTGGTAGTTTAGTTAAAAATGACACACATGCAATGACTCTGGTGGATCCATGTGGTTTAGGAAAAGAAAACACATCCAAAGACTCTATTGGTGGTTTAGGAAAAGAACACACATGCAATGACACTGGTGGATCCAATAGGAAAAGAACACACATGCAATGACTCCGGTGGTGGTTTAGGAAAGGAAGACACATGCAATGACTCTGGTGGTGGTTGAGGAAAAGAGCACACATGCAATGACTCTAGTGTATCCATGTGGTTTAGGAAAAGAACACACATGCAAAGAAACTGATGGATTCATGTCGTTTAGGAAAACAACACACATCCAATGACTCTAGTGGATCCATGTGGTTTATGAAAGGAACACACATGCAGTGACACTAGTGGGTCCATGTGTTTTAGGAAAATAACTCACATGCAATGACTCTGGTGGTGGTTTAGAAAAGGAAGACACATGCAATGACTCTAGATGTGGTTTAGGAAAGGAACACACATGCAATGACTCTAGTGGATCCATGTGGTATATGAAAAGAACACACATGCAATGACTTGGTTGATGAATGTGGTTTAGGAAAAGAACACACATGCAATGACTCTGGTGGTGGTTTAGCAAAGGAATTCACATGCAATGACTCTAGATGTGGTTTAGGAAAGGAACACACATGCAATGACTCTGGTGGATCCATGTGGTATATGAAAAGAACACACATGCAATGACTTTGGTAGATTAATGTGGTTTAGGAAAGGAACTCACATGCAATGTCTCTAGTGGATCCACGTGGTTTAGGAAAAGAACTCACATGCAATGACTCTGGTGGATCAATGTGGTTTAGGAAAGGAACACACATGCAATGACTCTGGTGGATCCATGTGGTTTAGGAAACGAACACACATGCAATGACTCTGGTGGATCCATGTGATTTACGAAAGGAATACACATGCAATGACTCTGGTGGATCCATGTGGTTTAACAAAGGAGCACACTTGCAATGACTCTAGTGGATCAATATGGTTTAGGAAAGAAACACACATGCAATGATTCTGGTGGATCTATGTGGTTTAGGAAACGAAGACACATGCAATGACTCTGGTGGATCCATGTGGTTTAGGAAAAGACCACACATGCAATGACTCTGGTGGTGGGGTAGGAAAGGAAGACACATGCAATGACTCTGGTGGTGGTTTAGGAAAGGACCACACATGCAATGATTCTAAAGGATCCATGTGGTTTAGGAAAAGAACACACATGCAAAGAAAAAATTGGATTCATGTGGTTTAGGAAATTAACACACATCAAATGACTCTGGTGGTACTTTAGGAAAGGAAGACACATGCAATGACTCTGGTGGTGGTTTAGGAAAGGAACACACATGCAATAACTCTAGTGGATCCATTTGGTTTAGGAAAGGAACAAACATGCAATGACTCTGGTGGGTCCATGTGGTTTAGGAAAGGAACACACATGCAATAACTCGAGTGGATCCTTGTGGTTTAGGAAAGGAACACACATGCCATCACTCTAGTGGATCCATGTGGTTTATGAAAGGTAACACACATGCAATGACACTGCTCGATCCATGTGGTTTAGGAAAGGAACACACATGCAATGACTCCTGTGGTGGTTTAGGAAAAGAACACACATGCAATGACTCTAGTGGATCAATGTGGTTTAGGAAAAGAACACACAGGCAATGACTCTAGTGGATCCATGTGGTTTAGTAAAAGAACACACATGCAATGACTATGGTGGATCCATGTGGTTTACGAAAGGAACACACATGCAATGACACTGGTGGATCCATGTGGTTTAGTTAAAGAACACACATGCAAATCCTCTGGTGGTTGTTTAGGAAAAGAAGACACATACAATGACTCTAGATGTGGTTTAGAAAAGGGATACACATGCAATGAATCTGGTGGAGCAATCTGGTTTAGCAAAGGAACACACATGCAATGACTCTGGTGGATCAATGTGGTTTAGGAACGGGATACACATGCAATGACTCTGGTGGATCCATGTGGTTTAAGAAAAGAACACACGTGCAATGACTATGGTGGATCCATGTGGTTTAGGAAAGGAACACACATGCAATGACTCTGGTGGATCCTTGTGGTTTAGGAAAGGAACACACATGCAATAACTCGAGTGGATCCATGTGGTTTAGGAAAAGAACACACATGCATTGACTCTGGTGGATCAATGTGCTTTAGGAAAGGAACACACATGCAATGAATCTGCTGGAGCCATCTGGTTTACGAAAGGAACACACATGCAATGATTCTGGTGGATCAATGTGGTTTAGGAAACGAACACACATGCAATGACTTTGGTGGATCGATGTGGTTTAGGAAAGGAACACACATGCCATGACTCTGGTGGATCCATGTGGTTTAGGAAAGGACACACATGCAATGAATCTGGTTGATCCATGTGGTTTAGGAAAGGAACACACATGCAAGAAGTCTAGTGCTGGTTTAGGATAAGAGCACACATGCAATGATTCGGGTGGTGGTTTAGGAAAAAAGAACACACATGCAATGACTCTGGTGGATCCATGTCGTTTAGGAACAGAACACACATCCAATGACTCTAGTGGTGGTTTAGAAAAAGAACACACATGCAATGACACTGGTGGATCCAATAGGAAAAGAACACACATGCAATGATTCTGGTGGTGGTTTAGGAAAGGAAGACACATGCAATGACTCTAGTGGTGGTTTAGAAAAAGAACACACATGCAATGACTCTAGCGTATCCATGTGGTTTAGGAAAAGAATACACATGCAGAGAAACTGATGGATTCATGTCGTTTAGGAAAATAACACACATCCAATGACTCTGGTGGATCCATGTGGTTTATGAAAGGAACACACATGCAGTGACACTAGTGGGTCCAAGTGGTTTAGGAAAATAACACACATGCAATGACTCCGGTGGTGGTTTAGGAGAGGAAGACACATGCAATGACTCTAGATGTGGTTTAGGAAAGGAAAACACATGCAATGACTCTAGTGGATCCATGTGGTATATCAATAGAACACACATGCAATGACTCTGGTGGATCAATGTGGTTTAGGAAAAGAACACACATGCAATGACTCTAGTGGTGGTTTAGCGAAGGAATTCACATGCAATGACTCTAGATGTGGTTTAGGAAACGAACACACATGCAATAACTCTGGTGGATCCATGTGGTATATGAAAAGAACACACATGCAATGACTCTGGTAGATTAATGTGGTTTAGGAAAGGAACTAACATGCAATGTCTCTAGTGTATCCACGTGGTTTAGGAAAAGATCACACATGCAATGAATCTGGTGGATCAATGTGGTTTACGAAAGGAACACACATGCAATGACTCTGGTGGATCCATGTGGTTTAGGAAAGGAACACACATGCAATGACTCTGGTGGATCAATGTGGTTTAGGAAAGTAACACACATGCAATGACTCTGGTGGATCTATGTGGTTTAGGAAACGAAGACACATGCAATGACTCTGGTGGATCCATGTGGTTTAGGAAAAGACCACACATGCAATGACTCTGGTGGTGTAGGAAAGGAAGACACATGCAATGACTCTGGTGGTGGTTTAGGAAAGGAACAAACATGCAATGATTCTAGAGGATCCATGTGGTTTAGGAAAAGAACACACATGCAAAGACAGAAATGGATTCATGTAGTTTAGGAAATTAACACACATCGAATGACTCTGGTGGTAGTTTAGGAAAGGAAGACACATGCAATGACTCTGGTGGTGGTTTAGGAAAGGAACACACATGCAATAACTCTAGTGGATCTATGTGGTTTAGGAAAGGAACAAACATGTAATGACTCTGGTGGGTCCATGTGGTTTAGGAAAGGAACACACATGCAATGACTCCAGTGGATCCTTGTAGTTTACAAAACGAACACACATGACATCACACTAGTGGATCCATGTGGTTTATGAAAGGGAACACACATGCAATGACACTGGTGGATCCATGTGGTTTAGAAAAGGAACACACATGCAATGACTCTAGTTGTAGTTTAGGAAAAGAAGACACATGCAATGACTCCGGTGGTGGTTTAGGAAAAGAACACACATGCAATGACTCTAGTGGATCAATGTGGTTTAGGAAAGTAACACACACGCAATGACACTGGTGGATCCATGTGGTTTAGGTAAATAACACACATGCAATAACTCTGGTGGTTGTTTAAGAAAGGAAGACACATGCAATGACTCTGGTGGATCCATGTGGTATATGAAAAGAACACACATGCAATTACTCTGGTAGATCAATGTGGTTTAGGAAAGGAACACACATGCAATGACTATGGTGGATCCATGTGGTTTAGGAAACGAACACACATGCAATGACTGGTGGATCCATGTGGTTTAGGAAACGAACACACATGCAATGACTCTGGTGGATCCATGTGGTTTTGGAAAGGAACATACATGCAATGACTTTGGTGGATCCATCAAGTTTCAGAAAAGAACACACATGCAATCACTCTTGTGGTGGTGTAGGAAAGGAAGACACATGCAATGACTCTGGTGGTGGTTTAGGAAAGGAACACACGTCCAATGATTCTAGCGGATCCATGTGGTTAAGGAAAAGAACACACATGCAAAGACACAAATGGATTCATGTGGTTTAGGAAAATAACACACATCAAGTGACTCTGGTCGTTCCATGTGGTTTATGAAAGGAACACACATGCAATGACACTGGTGGGTGCATGTGGTTTAGGAAAAGAACACACATGCAATGATTCTGGTGGTTTTTTAAGAAAGGAAGACACATGCAATGACTCTAGATGTGGTTTAGGAAAGGAACACACATGCAATGACTCTGGTGGATCCATGTGGTATATGAAAATAACACACATGCAATTACTCTGGTAGATCAATGTGGTTTAGGAAAGGAACACACATGCAATGACTCTGGTGGATCCATGTGGTTCAGGAAACGAACACACATGCAATGACTCTGGTGGATCCATGTGGTTTAGGAAAGGAACACACATGCAATGACTCTGGTGGATCCATGTGGTTTAGGAAACGAACACACATGCAATGACTCTTGTGGATCCATGTGGTTTAGGAAAGGAACACACATGCAATGCCTCTGGTGGATCCATTTGGTTTCGGAAAAGAACACACATGCAATCACTCTTGTGGATCCATGTGATTTAGGAAAACAACACACATGCAATGACTCTGGTGGTGGTTTAGCAAAGGAAGACACATGCAATGACTCTGGTTGTGGTTTAGGAAAGGAACACACATGCAATGGTTCTGGTGGATCAATGTGGTTAAGGAAAGGAACACACATGCAATGACTCTGGTGGATCCATGTGGTTTAGGAAACGAACACATATGCAATGACTCTGGTGGATCCATGTGGTTTAGGAAAGGAACAAACATGCAATGACTCTGGTGGGTCCATGTGGTTTAGGAAAGGAACACACATGCAATAACTCGAGTGGACCTTGTGGTTTAGGAAAGGAACACACATGCCATCACTCTAGTGGATCCATGTGGTTTATGAAAGGTAACACACGTGTAATAACACTGCTCGATCCATGTGGTTTAGGAAAGGAACACACATGCAATGACTCTGGTGGATCCATGTGGTATATGAAAAGAACACACATGCAATTACTCTGGTAGATCAATGTGGTTTAGGAAAGGAACACACATGCAATGACTATGGTGGATCCATGTGGTTTAGGAAACGAACACACATGCAATGACTGGTGGATCCTTGTGGTTTAGGAAACGAACACACATGCAATGACTCTGGTGGATCCATGTGGTTTTGGAAAGGAACACACATGCAATGACTTTGGTGGATCCATCAAGTTTCAGAAAAGAACACACATGCAATCACTCTTGTGGTGGTGTAGGAAAGGAAGACACATGCAATGACTCTGGTGGTGGTTTAGGAAAAGAACACACGTGCAATGATTCTAGCGGATCCATGTGGTTTAGGAAAAGAACACACATGCAAAGACACAAATGGATTCATGTGGTTTAGGAAAATAACACACATCCAGTGACTCTGGTGGATCCATGTGGTTTATGAAAGGAACACACATGCAATGACACTGGTGGGTGCATGTGGTTTAGGAAAAGAACACACATGCAATGACTCTGGTGGTTTTTTAAGAAAGGAAGACACATGCAATGACTCTAGATGTGGTTTAGGAAAGGAACACACATGCAATGACTCTGGTGGATCCATGTGGTATATGAAAAGAACACACATGCAATTACTCTGGTAGATCAATGTGGTTTAGGAAAGGAACACACATGCAATGACTCTGGTGGATCCATGTGGTTCAGGAAACGAACATACATGCAATGACTCTGGTGGATCCATGTGGTTTAGGAAAGGAACACACATGCAATGACTCTGGTGGATCCATGTGGTTTAGGAAACGAACACACATGCAATGACTCTTGTGGATCCATGTGGTTTAGGAAAGGAACACACATGCAATGCCTTTGGTGGATCCATTTGGTTTCGGAAAAGAACACACATGCAATCACTCTTGTGGATCCATGTGATTTAGGAAAACAACACACATGCAATGACTCTGGTGGTGGTTTAGCAAAGGAAGACACATGCAATGACTCTGGTTGTGGTTTAGTAAAGGAACACACATGCAATGGTTCTGGTGGATCAATGTGGTTAAGGAAAGGAACACACATGCAATGACTCTGGTGGATCCATGTGGTTTAGGAAACGAACACACATGCAATGACTCTGGTGGATCCATGTGGTTTAGGAAAGGAACAAACATGCAATGACTCTGGTGGGTCCATGTGGTTTAGGAAATGAACACACATGCAATAACTCGAGTGGATCCTTGTGGTTTAGGAAAGGAACACACATGCCATCACTCTAGTGGATCCATGTGGTTTATGAAAGGTAACACACGTGTAATGACACTGCTCGATCCATGTGGTTTAGGAAAAGAACACACATGCAATGACTCCTGTGGTGGTTTAGGAAAGGAACACACATGCAATGACTCTAGTGGATCCATGTGGTTTAGGAAAAGAACACACATGCAATGACTCTAGTGGATCCATGTGCTTTAGGAAAAGAACACACATCCAATGACTCTGGTGGATCCATGTGGTTTAGGAAAGGAACACACATCCAATGACACTGGTGGATCCATGTGGTTTAGTGAAAGAACACACATGCAATGCCTCTGGTGGTTGTTTAGGAAAAGAAGACACATACAATGACTCTAGATGTGGTTAAGGAATGGGATACACATGCAATGACTCTGGTGGATCCATGTGGTTTAGGAAAAGAACACACATGCATTGACTCTGGTGGATCAATGTGGTTTAGGAAAGGAACACACATGCAATGAATCTGCTGGAGCCATCTGGTTTACGAAAGGAACACACATGCAATGACTCTGGTGGATCAATGTGGTTTAGGAACGAACACACATGCAATGACTTTGGTGGATCGATGTGGTTTACGAAAGGAACACACATGCCATGACTCTGGTGGATCCATGTGGTTTAGTAAAGGACACACATACAATGAATCTGGTTGATCCATGTGGTTTAGGAAAGGAACACACATGCAAGAAGTCTAGTGCTGGTTTAGGATAAGAACACACATGCAATGATTCGGGTGGTGGTTTAGGAAAAAAGAACACACATGCAATGACTCTGGTGGATCCATGTCGTTTAGGAACAGAACACACATCCAATGACTCTAGTGGTGGTTTAGAAAAAGAACACACATGCAATGACACTGGTGGATCCAATAGGAAAAGAACACACATGCAATGATTCTGGTGGTGGTTTAGGAAAGGAAGACACATGCAATGACTCTAGTGGTGGTTTAGAAAAAGAACACACATGCAATGACTCTAGTGTATCCATGTGGTTTAGGAAAAGAATACACATGCAGAGAAACTGATGGATTCGTGTCGTTTAGGAAAAGAACACACATCCAATGACTCTGGTGGATCCATGTGGTTTATGAAAGGAACACACATGCAGTGACACTAGTGGGTCCATGTGGTTTAGTGAAAGAACACACATGCAATGCCTCTGGTGGTTGTTTAGGAAAAGAAGACACATACAATGACTATAGATGTGGTTAAGGAATGGGATACACATGCAATGACTCTGGTGGATCCATGTGGTTTAGGAAAAGAACACACATGCATTGACTCTGGTGGATCAATGTGGTTTAGGAAAGGAACACACATGCAATGAATCTGCTGGAGCCATCTGGTTTACGAAAGGAACACACATGCAATGACTCTGGTGGATCAATGTGGTTTAGGAACGAACACACATGCAATGACTTTGGTGGATCGATGTGGTTTACGAAAGGAACACACATGCCATGACTCTGGTGGATCCATGTGGTTTAGGAAAGGACACACATACAATGAATCTGGTTGATCCATGTGGTTTAGGAAAGGAACACACATGCAAGAAGTCTAGTGCTGGTTTAGGATAAGAACACACATGCAATGATTCGGGTGGTGGTTTAGGAAAAAAGGACACACATGCAATGACTCTGGTGGATCCATGTCGTTTAGGAACAGAACACACATCCAATGACTCTAGTGGTGGTTTAAAAAAGAACACACATGCAATGACACTGGTGGATCCAATAGGAAAAGAACACACATGCAATGATTCTGGTGGTGGTTTAGGAAAGGAAGACACATGCAATGACTCTAGTGGTGGTTTAGAAAAAGAACACATATGCAATGACTCTAGTGTATCCATGTGGTTTAGGAAAAGAATACACATGCAGAGAAACTGATGGATTCATGTCGTTTAGGAAAAGAACACACATCCAATGACTCTGGTGGATCCATGTGGTTTATGAAAGGAATACACATGGAGTGACACTAGTGGGTCCAAGTGGTTTAGGAAAATAACACACATGCAATGACTCTGGTGGTGGTTTAGGAGAGGAAGACACATGCAATGACTCTAGATGTGGTTTAGGAAAGGAAACACATGCAATGACTCTAGTGGATCCATGTGGTATATCAATAGAACACACATGCAATGACTCTGGTGGATCAATGTGGTTTAGGAAAAGAACACACATGCAATGACTCTAGTGGTGGTTTAGCAAAGGAATTCACATGCAATGACTCTAGATGTGGTTTAGAAAACGAACACACATGCAATAACTTTGGTGGATCCATGTGGTATATGAAAAGAACACACATGCAATGACTCTGGTAGATTAATGTGGTTTAGGAAAGGAACTAACATGCAATGTCTCTAGTGTATCCACGTGGTTTAGGAAAAGAACACACATGCAATGAATCTGGTGGATCAATGTGGTTTACGAAAGGAACACATGCAATGACTCTGGTGGATCCATGTGGTTTAGGAAAGGAACACACATGCAATGACTCTGGTGGATCAATGTGGTTTAGGAAAGGAACACACATGCAATGACTCTGGTGGATCTATGTGGTTTAGGAAACGAAGACACATGCAATGACTCTGGTGGATCCATGTGGTTTAGGAAAAGACCACACATGCAATGACTCTGGTGGTGTAGGAAAGGAAGACACATTCAATGACTCTGGTGGTGGTTTAGGAAAGGAACAAACATGCAATGATTCTAGAGGATCCAGGTGGTTTAGGAAAAGAACACACATGTAAAGACACAAATGGATTCATGTGGTTTAGGAAATTAACACACATCCAATGACTCTGGTGGTAGTTTAGGAAAGGAAGACACATGCAATGACTCTGGTGGTGGTTTAGGAAAGGAACACACATGCAATAACTCTAGAGGATCTATGTGGTTTAGGAAAGGAACAAACATGTAATGACTCTGGTGGGTCCATGTGGTTCAGGAAAGGAACACACATGCAATGACTCCAGTGGATCCTTGTGGTTTAGGAAAGGAACACACATGACATCACACTAGTGGATCCATGTGGTTTATGAAAGGGAACACACATGCAATGACACTGGTGGATCCATGTGGTTTAGGAAAGTAACACACATGCAATGACTCTAGTTGTAGTTTAGGAAAAGAAGACACATGCAATGACTCCGGTGGTGGTTTAGGAAAAGAACACACATGCAATGACTCTAGTGGATCAATGTGGTTTAAGAAAGGAACACACACGCAATGACACTGGTGGATCCATGTGGTTTAGGAAAATAACACACATGCAATCACTCTGGTGGTTGTTTAAGAAAGGAAGACACATGCAATGACTCTAGATGTGGTTTAGGAAAGGAACACACATGCAATGACTCTGGTGGATCCATGTGGTATATGAAAAGAACACACATGCAATTACTCTGGTAGATCAATGTGGTTTAGGAAAGGAACACACATGCAATGACTATGGTGGATCCATGTGGTTTAGGAAACGAACACACATGCAATGACTGGTGGATCCATGTGGTTTAGGAAACGAACACACATGCAATGACTCTGGTGGATCCATGTGGTTTTGTAAAGGAACACACATGCAATGACTCTGGTGGATCCATCTAGTTTCAGAAAAGAACACACATGCAATCACTCTTGTGGTGGTGTAGGAAAGGAAGACACATGCAATGACTCTGATGGTAGTTTAGGAAAGGACACACGTGCAATGATTCTAGCGGATCCATGTGGTTTAGGAAAAGAACACACATGCAAAGACACAAATGGATTAATGTGGTTTAGGAAAATAACACACATCCAGTGACTCTGGTGGATCCATGTGGTTTATGAAAGGAACACACATGCAATGACACTGGTGGGTGCATGTGGTTTAGGAAAAGAACACACATGCAATGACTCTGGTGGTTGTTTAAGAAAGGAAGACACATGCAATGACTCTGGTGGATCCATGTGGTATATGAAAAGAACACACATGCAATTACTCTGGTAGATCAATGTGGTTTAGGAAAAGAACTCACATGCAATGACTCTGGTGGATCAATGTGGTTTAGGAAAGGAACACACATTCAATGACTCTGGTGGATCCATGTGGTTCAGGAAACGAACACACATGCAATGACTCTGGTGGATCCATGTGGTTTAGGAAAGGAACACACATGCAATGACTCTGGTGGATCCATGTGGTTTAGGAAACGAACACACATGCAATGACTCTTGTGGATCCATGTGGTTTAGGAAAGGAACACACATGCAATGCCTCTGGTGGATCCATTTGGTTTCGGAAAATAACACACATGCAATCACTCTTGTGGATCCATGTGATTTAGGAAAACAACACACATGCAATGACTCTGGTGGTGGTTTAGGAAAGGAAGACACATGCAATGACTCTGTTTGTGGTTTAGGAAAGGAACACACATGCAATGGTTCTGGTGGATCAATGTGGTTAAGGAAAGGAACACACATGCAATGACTCTGGTGGATCCATGTGGTTTAGGAAACGAACACACATGCAATGACTCTGGTGGATCCATGTGGTTTAGGAAAGGAACACACATGCAATGACTCTGGTGGATCCTTGTGGTTTAGGAAAAGAACACGCATGCAATGACTCTGGTGGTGGTGTAGGAAATGAACACGCATGCAATTTGATTCATGTGTGCTGGATGTCTAGTGGATTTAAAACTAGTAAAGTACTAGTATCTCATAGTAAATCTCCAAGTTTGATATTTGATCAAAGGTTTTTGAAGTTATTCAAAATAGTAAAGGAGATATGCAATTTGCATAAAATTGAGTGGGAGCTATGTAAGTCTTCCTAAAACAATATGTGATTGACATATTTTGAAGTGGGAGCAACATAAGACTCAAATTCAAATATGTCAGCAACATAGTTTGAGTGGGAGCTTATAGGAGTAATTCTTAAGCAAGTTAAGGATGAAAGCGCAAATACTTATAAATAATGATTTATAAGATGTAGAAGTTGATGATAATTGTATTATGATATTATGTAGTATTCCTTAAAGGATTCTGAAAGCTGTTCCAGAATAGAAGTTAATTAAGGAACTAATCCTTAATGACTCAAATTAGGAATAGCATTAAGTTTGAACATCTATGGTTGAAAGAAAGAATAGGATGATCATCATCCACTATGTTAAGACATAGGTTCTGTCTTAGTAAACCATGATGATAACTTAGAATAATATGTAATCCAAATAAGAAACGTTTGAAAGTGATTAAATCCGAATCACAGAACATTGAGCTAAATTTGTCCGCAGTGTCTATTAGAACTATTGATATATTTTCCAAATCCATAAAGGATGACATATCTTAAAGCATAAAGAGTTATGTTATAAGGGAATATGTTGGAAACTCCTCTGGATACCAATTAGAGTCAAGTAGGAAGCGAGGTGAACAAAACATCGAAAGTTGCACGGAGTGCACTAGTGTTTCGATGAATACATTTATAATAATATATAAGGGTACCATCTAAAGTGTTGTATAATGTTATGGCGGGGCTAATTCACTTTTAACATAGAATGATGTGTCCCAGGGCACAGTGCCCATGAGAAAGCCCTCGAGGTTGATCTAACGTCACTATAGGCTCCTGGAATCAGGCCTTGTTCTGCTGCCATAGCGATGATACATACACACCGATGCTGTCATGTGATGATAGAATATTAATGTCAATCAAAGTGACATTAGTAAGTTGTAAAGGATCTAGGACTGTAAAGTACAGAAGCAAGACTCAACCTCTTCCATGAGCAAGCATGTTCTAGGTACCGGTTACATGGTACCAATAATTAAGAACAAATGCAGCTAGTGTATTTGTACTCTAGTGCAAGTGGGAGACTGTTGGAAATATGCCCTAGAGACAAATAGTAGTAAGGACTATTATCATATTTCATATAGTTTATGATTAAGTTTTATATCATGCTACAACTGTATTGAGTGGAAACATCAATACACGTGTGATATACAAACAAACCAGGGGTTCCTAGTGAAACTCTAGTCACTGGTTCATTGGTCAACAGATGATCATGTTTCCTGATCATGTGGCATTTATGCCAGTTGAAAATGAGGTCATCCCATTCTTAGAATGAGATGATGAACCAATACCCAATCTAAACATCGTGATTCAATCATATCATGAAGTTCAAGTTATGATGATTAGAAAAGGATCCTCGTAGACTATTCCTTAGACCGCGAGGCTATATCAATCACTGTTTCCCGAGAGTGCTTAGATAGCATCAAACGCCATCTGGTAAAACGATGGTTATAAAGGTGTGTTCAGGTATTCGGAGGAAACCGTAGAGGAAATATATGTCAAGAGCGGGATTTGTCCGTTTATGAAAGGGAACACACATGCAATGACACTGGTGGATCCATGTGGTTTAGGAAAGGAACACACATGCAAGGACTCTAGTGGTAGTATAGGAAAAGAAGATAGATGCAATGACTCCGGTGGTGGTTTAGGAAAAGAACATGTTGGAAATATGCCCTAGAGACAAATAGTAGTAAGGACTATTATCATATTTCATATAGTTTATGATTTAGTTTTATATCATGCTATAACTATATTGAGTGGAAACATCAATACACGTGTGATATACAAACAAACCAGGGGTTCCCAGTGAAACTCTAGTCACTGGTTCATTGGTCAACAGATGATCATGTTTCCTGATCATGTGGCATTTATGCCAGTTGAAAATGAGGTCATCTCATTATGTGAATGAGATGATGAACCAATACCCAATCTAAACATCGTGATTCGATCATATCATGAAGTTCAAGTTACGATGATTAGAAAAGGATCCTCGTAGACTATTCCTTAGACCGTGAGGCTATATCAATCACTATCTCCCGAGAGTGCTTAGATAGCATCAAACGCCATCTAGTAAAACGGTGGTTATAAAGGTGTGTTCAGGTATTCAGAGGAAACTGTAGAGGCAATATATGTCAAGAGCGAGATTTGTCCGTCCATGTGACGGGAAGATACTCAAGGGCCCACTCGGAGAAGTTATATCCAATAGCTGCGCAGCGTGTGATTAGATCACGGGGATATCACTTGTCGGAACGAGTCAAATAGCATTGTTGATGAGATTGAACACGACATGGTGATGTCATTGATCGAATCTCGGGCAATACAAATGTCGAATGACAAAGGAATAAGACACACATATCACGGTTCAAACGACAAAAGACCTTCGTGGAATGCACAGGGGTCACATGGCCATCCAGGTCCCTTTGTAGAATCGCCGAAGAAAAGAAGGGAGAAAACCGGAAGGGTTTCGGTAAGTCCGGAGGATGTCCGAAGTGGAGGTGGAAGGTGTTCCATGGCCATGGAGATTAGATAATGTGTGAATGAATGTTAAATATTGATTTAATCATTTATTCATAATTATTTAAATAAAGAGAAAATCAATTAAAAGGTCAAAGGCTTAATGGGCCAATTCCCGAAGGGGAGAGGGCCCATTAGGGAAAGGAAAACAAGAGGAGAAGGGCCAAGGGGTGGCGGCGCCCTAGTGGGCCAGCCCCTGTGTGGGGCCCATGGGGTGGCCGGTGCCACCCCCCTCCTCTCCTTTAGTCCCACCCGGGACTTGAGGAGGTACCTCCCGCTATATATAGTGGGGTATTTGGCCTAGAAAATACACCCAATAATCAATAAAGGTCTCCCCACTTTTGGGAGGACCTTTAGTTGATATTTTCTCTCTCCCCCTCTCTCTCTCTCTCGTGACCGTGGTCCCAAGTGCAGGCTGAGCGAGACATCTTCACCATGGGCTGCGTTGCTGGTGATTCGGATCAGGAGCTCTACTTCCACAACTACTGCTGGATCGGGGAAGCGGGAGTCATCGTCAGGCACCGGACGTGTGTAACTCCCCGCGAGTTATCGCACTTGAGGCACTCTAGTCGTTGGAGCGGAAGGGCGTTAATGACTTCATCACGACCTTTTGAAGCCGACTTCTACATCAACCACGCTCTCTTGAGCTTTTACCGGTCTTCAAGGGTAAGTTGAAAATCCCTCCGTTACTATGTTACTAATAGATAGGTCCTGGCAGCTCCGGGGTTGGTAGCGTGAGAGTAAAATTTATTGTTTTTATCTGGAACCCCTCTGAGAACACATGCAATGACTCTAGTGGATCAATTTGGTTTAGGACAAGAACACACAAGCAATGACTCTTGTGGATCCATGTGGTTTAGGAAAAGAACACACATGCAATGACTATGGTGGATCCATGTGGTTTAGGAAAGGAACACACATGCAATGACACTGGTGGATCCATGTTGTTTAGTGAACAAACACACATGCAATGACTCTGGATGTGGTTTAGGAAAGGGATACACATGCAATAACTCTGGTGGATCCATGTGGTTTAGGAAAAGAACACACATGCAATGACTCTGGTGGATCAATGTGGTTTATGAAAGGAACACACATGCAATGACTCTGGTGGTGGTTTAGGAAAGGAAGACACATGCAATGACTCTAGTGGTGGTTTAGGAAAGGAACACAGATGGAATGAATCTAGTGGATCCATGTGGTTTAGGCAAAGAACACACATGAAAAGACACTGCTGGATTCATGTCGTTTAGGAAAAGAACACACATCTAATGAATCTGGTGGATCCATGTGGTTTATGAAAAGAACACACATGCAGTGACACTAGTGGGTCCATGTGGTTTAGGAAAATAACACACATGCAATGACTCTGGTGGTGGTTTAGGAATAGAAGACACATGCAGTGACTATAGATGTGGTTTAGGAAAGGAACACGCATGCAATAACTCTGGTAGATACATGTGGTTTAGGAAAGGAACAAACATGCAATGCGTCTGGTGAGTCCATGTGGTTTAGGAAAGGAACACACATGCAATGACTCCAGTGGATCCTTGTGGTTTAGGAAAGGATAACACATGACATCACTCTAGTGGATCCATGTGGTTTATGAAAGGGAACACACATGCAATGACACTGGTGGATCCATGTGGTTTAGGAAAGGAACACACATGCAATGACTCTAGTGGATCCATGTGGTTTAGGAAAAGAACACATATGCAATGACTCTGGCGGTGGTTTAGGAAAGTAAGACATATGCAATGACTCTAGATGTGGTTTAGGAAAGGAACACACATGAATTGACTCTGGTGGATCCATGTGGTATAGGAAAAGAACACACATGCAATGACTCTAGTAGATCAATGTGGTTTAGGAAAGGAACACACATGCAATGACTCTGGTGGATCCATGTGGTTTAGGAAAATAACAAACATGCAAAGACACTGATGGATTCATGTGGTTTAGGAAAAGAACACACATCCAATGACTATGGTGGATCCATGTGGTTTATGAAAGGACCACACATGCAATGACACTGGTGGGTCCATGTGGTTTAGGAAAACAACACACATGCAATGACTCTGGTGGTTTAGGAAAGGAAGACACATGTAGTGATTCTAGATGTGGTTTAGGAAAGGGACACGTGTGCAATGACTCTATTGGATCCATATGGTTTAGGAAAACAACACACATGCAATGACTCTTGTGGATCAATGTGGTTTAGGAAAGGAACACACCTGCAATGACTAGTGGGTCCATGTGGTTTAGGAAAGGAACACAGATGCAGTGACTCTGCTGGATCCATGTGGTTTAGGAAAGGAACACACATGCAAAGACTCTCGTGGATCCATGTGGTTTAGGAAGGGACACACATGCAATGACTCTAGTGGTGGTTTAGGATAAGAAGACACATGCAATGACTGTGGAGGTGGGTTAGGAAAATAATACACATGCAATGACTCTGGTGAATCCATGTAATTTAGGAAAACCACACACATGCAATGACTCTAGTGGTGGTTTAGAAATAGAACACACATGCAACGACTCTGGAGATGGTTTAGGAAAGGAAGACACATGCAATGACTCTGGTGGATCCATGTGGTTTAGGAAAAGAACACACATGCAATGACTCTTGTGGATCAATGTGGTTTAGGAAAGGAACACACATGCAATGACTCTAGTGGATCCATGTGGTTTAGGAAAAGAACACACATGCAATGACTATGGTGGATCCATGTGGTTTAGGAAAGGAACACACATGCAATGACACTGGTGGATCCATGTTGTTTAGTGAACAAACACACATGCAATGACTCTGGATGTGGTTTAGGAAAGGGATACACATGCAATAACTCTGGTGGATCCATGTGGTTTAGGAAAAGAACACACATGCAATGACTCTGGTGGATCAATGTGGTTTATGAAAGGAACACACATGCAATGACTCTGGTGGTGGTTTAGGAAAGGAAGACACATGCAATGACTCTAGTGGTGGTTTAGGAAAGGAACACAGATGGAATGAATCTAGTGGATCCATGTGGTTTAGGCAAAGAACACACATGAAAAGACACTGCTGGATTCATGTCGTTTAGGAAAAGAACACACATCTAATGAATCTGGTGGATCCATGTGGTTTATGAAAAGAACACACATGCAGTGACACTAGTGGGTCCATGTGGTTTAGGAAAATAACACACATGCAATGACTCTGGTGGTGGTTTAGGAATAGAAGACACATGCAGTGACTATAGATGTGGTTTAGGAAAGGAACACGCATGCAATAACTCTGGTAGATACATGTGGTTTAGGAAAGGAACAAACATGCAATGCGTCTGGTGAGTCCATGTGGTTTAGGAAAGGAACACACATGCAATGACTCCAGTGGATCCTTGTGGTTTAGGAAAGGATAACACATGACATCACTCTAGTGGATCCATGTGGTTTATGAAAGGGAACACACATGCAATGACACTGGTGGATCCATGTGGTTTAGGAAAGGAACACACATGCAATGACTCTAGTGGATCCATGTGGTTTAGGAAAAGAACACATATGCAATGACTCTGGCGGTGGTTTAGGAAAGTAAGACATATGCAATGACTCTAGATGTGGTTTAGGAAAGGAACACACATGAATTGACTCTGGTGGATCCATGTGGTATAGGAAAAGAACACACATGCAATGACTCTAGTAGATCAATGTGGTTTAGGAAAGGAACACACATGCAATGACTCTGGTGGATCCATGTGGTTTAGGAAAATAACAAACATGCAAAGACACTGATGGATTCATGTGGTTTAGGAAAAGAACACACATCCAATGACTATGGTGGATCCATGTGGTTTATGAAAGGACCACACATGCAATGACACTGGTGGGTCCATGTGGTTTAGGAAAACAACACACATGCAATGACTCTGGTGGTTTAGGAAAGGAAGACACATGTAGTGATTCTAGATGTGGTTTAGGAAAGGGACACGTGTGCAATGACTCTATTGGATCCATATGGTTTAGGAAAACAACACACATGCAATGACTCTTGTGGATCAATGTGGTTTAGGAAAGGAACACACCTGCAATGACTAGTGGGTCCATGTGGTTTAGGAAAGGAACACAGATGCAGTGACTCTGCTGGATCCATGTGGTTTAGGAAAGGAACACACATGCAAAGACTCTCGTGGATCCATGTGGTTTAGGAAGGGACACACATGCAATGACTCTAGTGGTGGTTTAGGATAAGAAGACACATGCAATGACTGTGGAGGTGGGTTAGGAAAATAATACACATGCAATGACTCTGGTGAATCCATGTAATTTAGGAAAACCACACACATGCAATGACTCTAGTGGTGGTTTAGAAATAGAACACACATGCAACGACTCTGGAGATGGTTTAGGAAAGGAAGACACATGCAATGACTCTGGTGGATCCATGTGGTTTAGGAAAAGAACACACATGCAATGACAGTGGTGGGTCCATGTGGTTTAGGAAAGGAACACACATGCAATGACTCTGGTGGATCCATGTGGTTTAGGAAAGGAACACACATGCAATGAATCTGGTTGATCTATGTGGTTTAGGAAAGGAACACACATGCAACGAGTCTAGTGGTGGTTTCGGAAAAGAACACACATGCAATGATTCTGGTGGTGGTTTAGGAAAAGTACACACATGCAATGACTCTGGTGGATCCATGTGGTTTCGGAAAAGAACACACATCTAATGACTCCAGTGGTGGTTTAGGAAAAGAACACACATGCAATGACACTGGTGGATCCAATAGGAAAAGAACACACGTGCAATTACTCTGGTGGTGGTTTAGGAAAGCAAGACACATGCAATGACTCTGGTAGTGGTTTAGGAAAGGAACACACATGCAATGACTCTAGTGGATCCATGTGGTTTAGGAAAAGAACACGCATGCAAAGACACTGATGGATTCATGTCGTTTAGGAAAAGAACACACATCCAATGACTCTGGTTGATCCATGTGGTTTATGAAAGGAACACACATGCAGTGACACTAGTGGGTCTATGTGGTTTAGCAAAATAACACACATGCAGTGACTCTGGTGGTGGTTTAGGAAAGGAAGACACATGCAATGAATGTAGATGTTTTTTAGGAAAGGAACACGCATGCAATGACTCTAGTGGATCCATGTGGTTTAGGAGAAGAACACACATGCAATGACTCTGGTGGATCAATGTGGTTTAGTAAAGGAACACACATGCAATGACTTGTGGATCCATGTGGTTTATGAAAGAAACACACATGCAGTGACACTAGTGGGTTAATGTGGTTTATCAAAGGAACACACATGCCGCGACTCTGGTGGTGGCTTAGGAAACGAAGACACATGCAATGATTGTAGATGTTGTTTAGGAGAGGAACACGCATGCAATGACTCTAGTGTATCCATGTGGTTTAGGAAAAGACCACACATGCAATGACTCTGGTGGATCAATGTGGTTTAGGAAAGGAACAAACATGCAATGAATCTAGTGCATCCATGTCCTTTAGGAAACGAACACATATGCAATGACTCTAGTGGATCCATGTGGTTTAGGAAAAGAACACACATGCAATGACTCTGGTGGATCCATGTGGTTTAGGAAAATAACACACATGCAATGACTCTGGTGGATCAATGTGGTTTAGGAAAGGATAACACGTCCAATGACTCTAGTGGTGGTTTAGGAAAACAACACACATGCAATGACACTGGTGGATCCATGTGGTTTAGGAAAAAGAACACACATGCAATGACTCTGGTGGTGGTTAAGGAAAGGAAGACACATGCAATGACTCTGGTGGATCCATGTGGTTTAGGAAAGGAACACACATGCAATGACTCTAGTGGATCCATGTGGTAGAGGAAAAGAACACACATGCAAAGACAATGATGGATTCATGTCGTTTAGGAAAAGAACACACCTCCAATGACTCTGGTGGATCCATGTGGTTTATGAAAGGAATACACATGTAGTGAAACTAGTGGGTCCATGTGTTTTAGGAAGATAACACACATGCAATGACTCTGGTGGTGGTTTAGGAAAGGAAGACACATGCAATTACTATAGATGTGGTTTAGGAAAGGAACACGCATGCAATGACTCTGGTGGATCCATGTGGTTTAGGAAAAGAACACACATGCAATGACTCTAGTGGATCAATGTGGTTTAGGAAAGGAACACACATGCAATGACTCAAGTGGATCCATGTGGTTTATGAAAGGAATATAACTTCAATGACTCTAGTGGATCCATGTGGTTTAGGAAAAGAACACAAATGCAAAGACACTGATCGATTCATGTCGTTTAGGAAAAGAACACACATCCAATGACTCTGGTGGATCCATGTGGTTTATGAAAGGAACACACATGCAGTGACACTAGTGGGTCCATGTGGTTTAGGAAAATAACACACATGCAATGACTCTGGTGGATCCATGTGGTATAGGAAAAGAACACACATGCAATGACTCTTGTGGATCAATGTGGTTTAGGAAACGAGCACACATGTAATGACTCTAGTGGAACCATGTGGTGTAGGAAAAGAACACACATGCAATGACTCTGGTGGATCAATGTGGTTTTCGAAAGGAACACACATGCAATGACTCTGGTGGATCCATGTGGTTTAGGAAAGGAACACACATGCAATGACTCTGGTGGATCCATGTGGTTTAGGAAGAGAACACATATGCAATGACTCTAGTGGTGGTTAAGGAAAAGAACACACATGCAATGACACTAGTGGATCCATGTGGTTTAGGAAAGGAACACACATGCAATGACTATGGTGGATCCTTGTGGTTTAGGAAAGGAACACACATGCAATGACACTGGTGGATCCATGTGGTTTAGTGAAAGAACACACATGCAATGACTCTGGTGGTTGTTTAGGAAAGGAAGACACATGCAATGACTCTGGATGTGGTTTAGGAAAGGGATACACATGCAATGACTTTGGTGGATCCATGTGGTTTAGGAAAAGAACACACTTGCAATGACTCCGTTGGATCAACGTGGTTAGGAAAGGAACACACATGCAATGACTCTGGTGGTGGTTTAGGAAAGGAAGACACATGCAATGGCTCTGGTGTTGGTTAGCGAAGGAACACACATGCAATGACTCTAGTGGATCCATGTGTTATAGGAAAAGAACACACATGCAAAGACAGTGATGGATTCATGTCGTTTAGGAAAAGAACACACATCCAATGACTCTCGTGGATCCATGTGGTTTATGAAAGAAACACACATGCAGTGACACTAGTGGGTTAATGTGGTTTAGGAAAATAACACACATGCAATGACTCTGGTGGTGGTTTAGGAAAGGAAGACACATGGAATGACTATAGCTGTGGTTTAGGAAAGGAACATGCATGCAATGACACTGGTGGATCCATGTGGTTTAGGAAAAGAACACCCATGCAATGACTCTGGTGGATCAATGTGGTTTAGGAAAGGAACACACATGTAATGACTCTTGTGGATCTATGTGGTTTAGGAAAGGAATACACATGCAATGTCTCTGGTGGATCCATGTGGTTTAGGAATGGAACACACATGCAATGACTCTGGTGGATCCATGCGGTTTAGGAAAGGAACACACATGCAATGACTCTCGTGGATCCATGTGGTTTAGGAAAAGAACACACATGCAATGACTCTGGTGGTGGTTTAGGAAAGGAAGACATATGCAATGACTCTGGATGTGGTTTAGGAAAGGAAAACAGATGCAATGACTCTGGTGGATCCATGTGGTATAGGAAAAGAACACACATGCAATGACTCTAATGGATCAATGAGGTTTAGGAAAGGAAAACACATGGAATGACTCTAGTGTATCCATGTGGTTTAGGAAAAGAACACACATGCAATGACTATGGTGGATCAATGTGATTTAGAAAAGGAACACACATGCAATGACTCTGGTGGATCCATGTGCTTTAGGAAAAGACCACACATGCAATGACTCGGGTGGATCAACGTGGTATAGGAAACGAACACACATGCAATGACTCTGGTGGTGGTTTAGGAAAGGAAGACACGTGCAATGACTCTGGTGGTGGTTTAGGAAAGGAACACACATGCAATGACTCTAGTAGATCCATTTGGTTTAGGAAAAGAACACATATGCAAAGACACTAATGGATTCATGTCGTTTAGGAAAAGAACACACATCCAATGACTCTGGTGGATCCTTGAGGTTTATGAAAGGAACACACATGCAGTGACACTAGTGGGTCCATGTGGTTTAGGAAAATAACACACAGGCAATGACTCTGGTGGTGGTTTAGGAAAGGAAGACAGATGCAATTACTGCAGATGTGGTTTAGGAAAGGAACACGCATGCAATGACTCTGGTGGATCCATATGGTTTAGGAAAAGAACACACATGCAATGACTCTGGTGGATCAATGTGGTTTACAAAAGGAACACACATGCAATGACTCTTGTGGATCCATGTGGTTTAGGAAAGGAACACACATGCAATGACTCTAGTGGATCCATGTGGTTTAGGAATGGAACACACATGCAATGACTCTGGTGGATCAATGTGGTTTAGGACAGGATAACACGTCCAATGACTCTAGTGGTGGTTTAGGAAAACAACA
Organism: Avena insularis; assembly: GCA_023614405.1. Lineage (NCBI taxonomy): Eukaryota > Viridiplantae > Streptophyta > Magnoliopsida > Poales > Poaceae > Avena > Avena insularis. The sequence goes on along the minus strand of JAJUPC010000699.1, from coordinate 16,217 downwards.
CACATGCAATGACACTGGTGGATCCATGTGGTTTAGGAAAAAGAACACACATGCAATGACTCTGGTGGTTGTTAAGGAAAGGAAGACACATGCAATGACTCTGGTGGATCCATGTGGTTTAGGAAAGGAACACACATGCAATGACTCTAGTGGATCCATGTGGTATAGGAAAAGAACACACATGCAAAGACAATTATGGATTCATGTCGTTTAGGAAAAGAACACACCTCCAATGACTCTGGTGGGTCCATGTGTTTTAGGAAGATAACACACATGCAATGACTCTGGTGGTGGTTTAGGAAAGGAAGACACATGCAATTACTATAGATGTGGTTAAGGAAATGAACACGCATGCAATGACTCTGGTTTATCCATGTGGTTTAGGAAAAGAACACACATGCAATGAATCTAGTGGATCAATGTGGTTTAGGAAAGGAACACACATGCAATGACTCAAGTGGATCCATGTGGTTTATGAAAGGAATATAACTTCAATGACTCTAGTGGATCCATGTGGTTTAGGAAAAGAACACAAATGCAAAGACACTGATGGATTCATGTCGTTTAGGAAAAGAACACACATCCAATGACTCTTGTGGATCCATGTGGTTTATGAAAGGAACACACATGCAGTGACACTAGTGGGTCCATGTGGTTTAGGAAAATAACACACATGCAATGACTCTGGTGGATCCATGTGGTATAGGAAAAGAACACACATGCAATGACTCTTGTGGATCAATGTGGTTTAGGAAACGAACACACGTGTAATGACTCTAGTGGATCCATGTGGTTTAGGAAAAGAACACACATGCAATGACTCTGGTGGATCAATGTGGTTTTGGAAAGGAACACACATGCAATGACTCTGGTGGATCCATGTGGTTTAGGAAAGGAACACACATGCAATGACTCTGGTGGATCCATGTGGTTTAGGAAGAGAACACATATGCAATGACTCTAGTGGTGGTTAAGGAAAAGAACACACATGCAATGACACTAGTGGATCCATGTGGTTTAGGAAAGGAACACACATGCAATGACTCTGGTGGATCCATGTGGTTTAGGAAAGGAACACACATGCAATGACTCTAGTGGATCAATGTGGTTTAGGAAAGGAACACACATGCAATGACTCTGGTGGATCCATGTGGTTCAGGAAAAGAACGCACATGCAATGACTCTGGTGGATCAATGTTGTTTAGGAAAGGAACACACATGGAATGACTCAATTGAATCCATGTCGTTTAGGAAACGAACACATATGCAATGAATCTAGTGGATCCATGTGGTTTAGGAAAAGAACACACATGCAATGACTCTGGTGGATCCATGTGGTTTAGGAAAAGAACATACATGCAATGACTCGGGTGGATCAACGTGGTATAGGAAACGAACACACATGCAATGACTCTGGTGGTGGTTTAGGAAAGGAAGACACATGCAATGACTCTGGTGGTGGTTTAGGAAAGGAACACACATGCAATGACTCTAGTAGATCCATTTGGTTTAGGAAAAGAACACATATGCAAAGACACTAATGGATTCATGTCGTTTAGGAAAAGAACACACATCCAATGACTCTGGTGTATCCTTGAGGGTTATGAAAGGAACACACATGCAGTGACACTAGTGGGTCCATGTGATTTAGGAAAATAACACACAAGCAATGACTCTGGTGGTGGTTTAGAAAGGAAGACAGATGCAATTACTGTAGATGTGGTTTAGGAAAGGAACACGCATGCAATGACTCTGGTCGATCCATATGGTTTAGGAAAAGAACACACATGCAATGACTCTGGTGGATCAATGTGGTTTACGAAAGGAACACACATGCAATGACTCTTGTGGATCCATGTGGTTTAGGAAAGGAACACACATGCAATGACTCTGGTGGATCCATGTGGTTTAGGAATGGAACACACATGCAATGACTCTGGTGGATCCATGTGGTATAGGAAAAGAACACACATGCAATGACTCTAGTGGATCAATGTGGTTTAGGAAAGGAACACACATGCAATGACTCTAGTGTATCCATGTGGTTTAGGAAAAGACCACACATGCAATGACTCTGGTGGATCAATGTGGTTTAGGAAAGGAACACACATGCAATGAATCTAGTGAATCCATGTCGTTTAGGAAATGAACACATATGCAATGACTCTAGTGGATCCATGTGGTTTAGGAAAAGAACACACATGCAATGACTCTGGTGGATCCATGTGGTTTAGGAAAATAACACACATGCAATGACTCTGGTGGATCAATGTGGTTTAGGAAAGGATAACACGTCCAATGACTCTAGTGGTGGTTTAGGAAAACAACACACATGCAATGACACTGGTGGATCCATGTGGTTTAGGAAAAAGAACACACATGCAATGACTCTGGTGGTGGTTAAGGAAAGGAAGACACATGCAATGACTCTAGTGGATCCATGTGGTTTAGGAAAATAACACACATGCAAAGACACTGATTGATTCATGTCGTTTAGGAAAAGAACACACATCCAATGACTCTGGTGGATCCATGTGGTTTATGAAAGGAACACACATGAAGTGACACTAGTGGGTCCATGTGGTTTAGGAAAATAACACACATGCAATGACTCTGGTGGATCCATGTGGTATAGGAAAAGAACACACATGCAATGACTCTTGTGGATCAATGTGGTTTAGGAAAGGAACACACATGCAATGACTCTGGTGGATCCATGTGATTTAGGAAACGAACACACATGAAATGACTCTGGTGGATCCATGTGGTTTAGGAAAAGAACACACATGCAATGACTCTAGTGGATCAATGTGGTTTAGGAAAGGATAACACGTCCAATGACTCTAGTGGTGGTTTAGGAAAACAACACACATGCAATGACACTGGTGGATCCATGTGGTTTAGGAAAAAGAACACACATGCAATGACTTTGGTGGTGATTAAGGAAAGGAAGACACATGCAATGACTCTGGTGGATCCATGTGGTTTAGGAAAGGAACACACATGCAATGACTCTAGTGGATCCATGTGGTATAGGAAAAGAACACACATGCAAAGACAATGATGGATTCATGTCGTTTAGGAAAAGAACACACCTCCAATGACTCTGGTGGATCCATGTGGTTTATGAAAGGAAAACACATGTAGTGAAACTAGTGGGTCCATGTGTTTTAGGAAGATAACACACATGCAATGACTCTGGTGGTGGTTTAGGAAAGGAAGACACATGCAATTACTATAGATGTGGTTTAGGAAAGGAACACGCATGCAATGACTCTGGTGGATCCATGTGGTTTAGGAAAAGAACACACATGCAATGACTCTAGTGGATCAATGTGGTTTAGGAAAGGAACACACATGCAATGACTCAAGTGGATCCATGCGGTTTATGAAGGGAATATAACTTCAATGACTCTAGTGGATCCATGTGGTTTAGGAAAAGAACACAAATGCAAAGACACTGATGGATTCATGTCGTTTAGGAAAAGAACACACATCCAATGGCTCTGGTGGATCCATGTGGTTTATGAAAGGAACACACATGCAGTGACACTAGTGGGTCCATGTGGTTTAGGAAAATAACACACATGCAATGACTCTGGTGGATCCATGTGGTATAGGAAAAGAACACACATGCAATGACTCTTGTGGATCAATGTGGTTTAGGAAACGAACACACATGTAATGACTCTAGTGGATCCATGTGGTTTAGGAAAAGAACACACATGCAATGACTCTGGTGGATCAATGTGGTTTTGGAAAGGAACACACATGCAATGACTCTGGTGGATCCATGTGGTTTAGGAAAGGAACACACATGCAATGACTCTGGTGGATCCATGTGGTTTAGGAAGAGAACACATATGCAATGACTCTAGTGGTGGTTAAGGAAAAGAACACACATGCAATGACACTAGTGGATCCATGTGGTTTAGGAAAGGAACACACATGAAATGACTCTGGTGGATCCATGTGGTTTAGGAAAGGAACGCACATGCAATGACTCTAGTGGATCAATGTGGTTTAGGAAAGGAACACACATGCAATGACTCTGGTGGATCCATGTGGTTCAGGAAAAGAACGCACATGCAATGACTCTGGTGGATCAAGGTGGTTTAGGAAAGGAACACACATGCAATGACTCAATTGAATCCATGTCGTTTAGGAAACGAACACATATGCAATGACTCTAGTGGATCCATGTGGTTTAGGAAAAGAACACACATGCAATGACTTTGGTGGATCCATGTGGTTTAGGAAAAGAACACACATGCAATGACTCTGGTGGATCAATGTGGTTTAGTAAAGGATAACACGTCCAATGACTCTAGTGGTGGTTTAGGAAAACAACACACATGCAATGGATCAATGTGGTTTAGGAAACGAACACACATGCAATGACTCTGGTGGTGGTTTAGGAAAGGAAGACACATGCAATGACTCTGGTGATGGTTTAGGCAAGGAACACACATGCAATGACTCTAGTAGATCCATTTGGTTTAGGAAAATAACACACATGCAAAGACACTGATGGATTCATGTCGTTTACGAAAAAGAACACACATCCAATGACTCTGGTGGATCCTTGAGGTTTATGAAAGGAACACACATGCAGGGACACTAGTGGGTCCATGTGGTTTAGGAAATAACACACATGCAATGACTCTGGGGTGGTTTAGGAAAGGAAGACACATGCAATGACTGTAGATGTGGTTTAGGAAAGGAAAACGCATGCAATGACTCTGGTGGATCCATGTGGTTTAGGAAAAGAACACACATGCAATGACTCTGGTGGATCCATGTGGTTTAGGAATGGAACACACATGCAATGACTCTGGTGGATCCATGTGGTATAGGAAAAGAACACACATGCAATGACTCTAGTGGATCAATGTGGTTTAGGAATGGAACACGCATGCAATGACTCTAGTGGATCCATGTGGTTTAGGAAAAGAACACACATGCAATGACTCTGGTGGATCAATGTGGTTTAGGAAAGGAACACACATGCAATGGCTCTAGTGAATCCATGTCGTTTAGGAAACGAACACAGATGCAATGACTCTAGTGGATCCATGTGGTTTAGGCAAAGAACACACATGCAATGACTCTGGTGGATCCATGTGGTTTAGGAAAAGAACACACATGCAATGACTCTGGTGGATCAATGTGGTTTAGGAAAGGATAACACGTCCAATGACTCTAGTGGTGGTATAGGAAAACAACGCACATGCAATGACACTGGTGGATCCATGTGGTTTAGGAAAAAGAACACACATGCGATGACTCTGGTGGTGGTTAAGGAAAGTAAGACACATGCAATGACTCTGGTGGATCCATGTGGTTTAGGAAAGGAACACACATGCAATGACTCTAGTGGATCCATGTGGCATAGGAAAAGAACACACATGCAAACACAATGATGGATTCATGTTGTTTAGGAAAAGAACACACCTCCAATGACTCTGGTGGATCCATGTGGTTTATGAAATGAACACATGTAGTGAAACTAGTGGGTCCATGTGTTTTAGGAAGATAACACACATGCAATGACTCTGGTGGTGGTTTAGGAAAGGAAGATGCATGCAATTAATATAGATGTGGTTTAGGAAAGGAACACACATGCAATGACTCTGGTGGATCCATGTGGTTTAGGAAAAGAACACACATGCAATGAATCTGGTGGATCAATGTGGTTTAGGAAAGGAACACACATGCAATTACTCAAGTGGATCCATATTGTTTATGAAAGGAATACAACTGCAATGACTCTAGTGGATCCATGTGGTTTAGGAAAAGAACACACATGCAAAGCCACTGATGGATTCATGTCGTTTAGGAAAAGAACACACATCCAATGACTCTGGTGGATCCATGTGGTTTATGAAAGGAACACACATGCAATGACACTAGTGGGTCCATGTGGTTTAGGAAAAGAACACACATGCAATGACTCTGGTGGATCCATCTGGTATAGGAAAAGAACACACATGCAATGACTCTTGTGGATCAATGTGGTTTAGGAAAGGAACACACATGCAATGACTCGAGTGGATCCATGTGGTTTAGGAAAATAACACACATGCAATGACTCAGGTGGATCAATGTGGTTTTGGAAAGGAACACATGCAATGACTTTGGTGGATCCATCTGGTTTAGGAAATGAACACACATGCAATGACTCTGGTGGATCCATTGGCTTTAGGAAAGGAACACACATGCAATGACTCTGGTGGATCCATGTGGTTTAGGAAAAGAACACATATGCAATGACTCTAGTGGTGGTTAAGGAAAATAACACACATGCAATGGCACTAGTGGATCCATGTGGTTTAGGAAACGAACACACATGCAATGACTCTAGTGGATCCATGTGGTTTAGGAAAGGAACACACATGCAATGACTCTAGTGGATCAATGTGGTTTAGGAAAGGAAAACACATGCAATGACTCTAGTGGATCCATGTGGTTTAGGAAAAGAACACACATGCAATGACTCTGGTGGATCAATGTGGTTTAGGAAAGGAACACGCATGCAATGACTCTAGTGGATCCATGTGGTTTAGGAAAAGAACACACATGCAATGACTCTGGTGGATCAATGTGGTTTAGGAAAGGAACACACATGCAATGACTCTAGTGAATCCATGTCGTTTAGGAAACGAACACATATGCAATGACTCTAGTGGATCCATGTGGTTTAGGAAAAGAACTCACATGCAATGACTCTGGTGGATCCATGTGGTTTAGGAAAAGAACACACATGCAATGACTCTGGTGGATCAATGTGGTTTACGAAAGGATAACACGTCCAATGACTCTAGTGGTGGTATTGGAAAACAACACACATGCAATGACACTGGTGGATCCATGTGGTTTAGGAAAAAGAACACACATGCAATGACTTTGGTGGTGGTTAAGGAAAGGAAGACACATGCAATGACTCTGGTGGATCCATGTGGTTTAGGAAAGGAACACAGATGCAATGACTCTAGTGGATCCATGTGGTTTAGGAAAAGAACACACATGCAAAGACACTGATTGATTCATGTCATTGAGGAAAAGAACACACATCCAATGACTCTGGTGGATCCATGTGGTTTATGAAAGGAACACACATGCAGTGACACTAGTGGGTCCATGTGGTTTAGGAAAATAACACACATGCAATGACTCTGGTGGTGGTTTAGGAAAGGAAGAGACATGGAATTACTATAGATGTGGTTTAGGAAAGGAACATGCGTGCAATGACTTTGGTGGATCCATGTGGTTTAGGAAAAGAACACACATGCAATGACTCTGCTGGATCAATGTGGTTTACGAAAGGAACACACATGCAATGACTCTAGTGGATCCATGTGGTTTAGGAAAGGAATACAACTGCAATGACTAGTGGATCCATGTGGTTTAGGAAAGAACACACATGCAAAGGCACTGATGGATTCATGTCGTTTAGGAAAAGAACACACATCCAATGACTCTGGTGGATCCATGTGGTTTATGAAAGGAACACACATGCAGTGACACTAGTGGGTTCATGTGGTTTAGGAAAATAACACACATGCAATGACTCTGGTGGATCCATGTGGTATAGGAAAATAACACACATGCAATGACTCTTGTGGATCAATGTGGTTTAGGAAAGGAACACACTTGCAATGACTCTAGTGGATCCATGTGGTTTAGGAAAATAACATACATGCAATGAATCTGGTGGATCAATGTGGTTTTGGAAAGGAACACACATGCAATGACTCTGGTGGATCCATGTGGTTTAGGAAACGAACACACATGCAATGACTCTGGTGGATCCATGTGGTTTAGGAAAGGAACACACATGCAATGACTCTGGTGGATCCATGTGGTTTAGGAAAAGAACACATATGCAATGACTCTAGTGGTGGTTAAGCAAAAGAACACACATGCAATGACACTAGTGGATCCATGTGGTTTAGGAAAGGAACACACATGCAATGACTCTGGTGGATCCATGTGGTTTAGGAAAGGAACACACATGCAATGTCTTAGATGGATCCATGTGATTTAGTAAAGGAAGACACATGCAATGGCTCTAGTGGATCCATGTGGTTTAGGAAAAGAACACACATGCAATGACTCTGGTGGATTAATGTGGTTTAGGAAAGGAACACACATGCAATGACTCTAGTGAATCCACGTCGTTTAGGAAACAAACACATATGCAATGACTCTAGTGGATCCATGTGGTTTAGGAAAAGAACACACATGCAATGACTCTGGTGGATCCATGTGGTTTAGGAAAAGAACACACATGCAATGACTCTAGTGGTGGTTAAGGAAAAGAACACACATGCAATGACACTAGTGGATCCATGTGGTTTAGGAAAGGAACACATGCAATGACTCTGGTGGATCCATGTGGTTTAGGAAAGGAACACACATGCAATCACTCTAGTGGATCAATTTGGTTTAGGAAAGGAACACACAGGCAATGACTCTAGTGGATCCATGTGGTTTAGGAAAACAACACACATGCAATGACTCTGGTGGATCAACGCGGTTTAGGAAAGGAACACACATGCAATGACTCTAGTGAATCCATGTCGTTTAGGAAACGAACATATATGCAATGACTCTAGTGGATCCATGTGGTTTAGGAAAAGAACACACATGCAATGACTCTGGTGGATCCATGTGGTTTAGGAAAAGAACACACATGCAATGACTCTGGTGGATCAATGTGGTTTAGGAAAGGATAACACGTCCCATGACTCTAGTGGTTGTATAGGAAAACAACACACATGCAATGACACTGGTGGATCCATGTGGTTTAGGAAAAATAACACACATGCAATGACTCTGGTGGTGGTTAAGGAAAGGAAGACACATGCAATGACTCTGGTGGATCCATGTGGTTTAGGAAAGGAACACAGATGCAATGACTCTAGTGGATCCATGTGGTTTAGGAAAAGAACACACATGCAAAGACACTGATTGATTCATGTCATTGAGGAAAAGAACACACATCCAATGACTCTGGTGGATCCATGTGGTTTATGAAAGGAACACACATGCAGTGACACTAGTGGGTCCATGTGGTTTAGGAAAATAACACACATGCAATGACTCTGGTGGTGGTTTAGGAAAGGAAGAGACATGGAATTACTATAGATGTGGTTTAGGAAAGGAACATGCGTGCAATGACTTTGGTGGATCCATGTGGTTTAGGAAAAGAACACACATGCAATGACTCTGCTGGATCAATGTGGTTTACGAAAGGAACACACATGCAATGACTCTAGTGGATCCATGTGGTTTAGGAAAGGAATACAACTGCAATGACTAGTGGATCCATGTGGTTTAGGAAAGAACACACATGCAAAGGCACTGATGGATTCATGTCGTTTAGGAAAAGAACACACATCCAATGACTCTGGTGGATCCATGTGGTTTATGAAAGGAACACACATGCAGTGACACTAGTGGGTTCATGTGGTTTAGGAAAATAACACACATGCAATGACTCTGGTGGATCCATGTGGTATAGGAAAATAACACACATGCAATGACTCTTGTGGATCAATGTGGTTTAGGAAAGGAACACACTTGCAATGACTCTAGTGGATCCATGTGGTTTAGGAAAATAACATACATGCAATGAATCTGGTGGATCAATGTGGTTTTGGAAAGGAACACACATGCAATGACTCTGGTGGATCCATGTGGTTTAGGAAACGAACACACATGCAATGACTCTGGTGGATCCATGTGGTTTAGGAAAGGAACACACATGCAATGACTCTGGTGGATCCATGTGGTTTAGGAAAAGAACACATATGCAATGACTCTAGTGGTGGTTAAGCAAAAGAACACACATGCAATGACACTAGTGGATCCATGTGGTTTAGGAAAGGAACACACATGCAATGACTCTGGTGGATCCATGTGGTTTAGGAAAGGAACACACATGCAATGACTTAGATGGATCCATGTGATTTAGTAAAGGAAGACACATGCAATGGCTCTAGTGGATCCATGTGGTTTAGGAAAAGAACACACATGCAATGACTCTGGTGGATTAATGTGGTTTAGGAAAGGAACACACATGCAATGACTCTAGTGAATCCACGTCGTTTAGGAAACAAACACATATGCAATGACTCTAGTGGATCCATGTGGTTTAGGAAAAGAACACACATGCAATGACTCTGGTGGATCCATGTGGTTTAGGAAAAGAACACACATGCAATGACTCTAGTGGTGGTTAAGGAAAAGAACACACATGCAATGACACTAGTGGATCCATGTGGTTTAGGAAAGGAACACACATGCAATGACTCTGGTGGATCCATGTGGTTTAGGAAAGGAACACACATGCAATCACTCTAGTGGATCAATTTGGTTTAGGAAAGGAACACACAGGCAATGACTCTAGTGGATCCATGTGGTTTAGGAAAACAACACACATGCAATGACTCTGGTGGATCAACGCGGTTTACGAAAGGAACACACATGCAATGACTCTAGTGAATCCATGTCGTTTAGGAAACGAACATATATGTAATGACTCTAGTGGATCCATGTGGTTTAGGAAAAGAACACACATGCAATGACTCTGGTGGATCCATGTGGTTTAGGAAAAGAACACACATGCAATGACTCTGGTGGATCAATGTGGTTTAGGAAAGGATAACACGTCCCATGACTCTAGTGGTTGTATAGGAAAACAACACACATGCAATGACACTGGTGGATCCATGTGGTTTAGGAAAAATAACACACATGCAATAACTCTGGTGGTGGTTAAGGAAAGGAAGACACATGCAATGACTCTGGTGGATCCATGTGGTTTAGGAAAGGAACACAGATGCAATGACTCTAGTGGATCCATGTGGTTTAGGAAAAGAACACACATGCAAAGACACTGATTGATTCATGTCGTTTAGGAAAAGAACACACATCCAATGACTCTGGTGGATCCATGTGGTTTATGAAAGGTACACACATGCAGTGACACTAGTGGGTCCATGTGGTTTAGGAAAATAACACACATGCAATGACTTTGGTGGTGGTTTAGGAAAGGAAGAGACATGCAATTACTATAGATGTGGTTTAGGAAAGGAACATGCATGCAATGACTTTGGTGGATCCATGTGGTTTAGGAAAAGAACACACATGCAATGACTCTGGTGGATCAATATGGTTTAGGAAAGGAACACACATGCAATGACTCTAGTGGATCCATGTGGTTTAGGAAAGGAATACAACTGCAATGACTAGTGGATCCATGTGGTTTAGGAAAGAAGACACATGCAAAGGCACTGATGGATTCATGTCGTTTAGGAAACCAACACACATGCAATCACTCTAGTGGATCCATGTGGTTTATGAAAGGAACACACAGGCAATGACTCTAGTGGATCCATGTGGTTTAGGAAAACAACACACATGCAATGACTCTGGTGGATCAACGCGGTTTAGGAAAGGAACACACATGCAATGACTCTAGTGAATCCATGTCGTTTAGGAAACGAACATATATGTAATGACTCTAGTGGATCCATGTGGTTTAGGAAAAGAACACACATGCAATGACTCTGGTGGATCCATGTGGTTTAGGAAAAGAACACACATGCAATGACTCTGGTGGATCAATGTGGTTTAGGAAAGGATAACACGTCCCATGACTCTAGTGGTTGTATAGGAAAACAACACACATGCAATGACACTGGTGGATCCATGTGGTTTAGGAAAAATAACACACATGCAATTACTATTGTTGTGGTTAAGGAAAGGAAGACACATGCAATGACTCTGGTGGATCCATGTGGTTTAGGAAAGGAACACAGATGCAATGACTCTAGTGGATCCATGTGGTTTAGGAAAAGAACACACATGCAAAGACACTGATTGATTCATGTCGTTTAGGAAAAGAACACACATCCAATGACTCTGGTGGATCCATGTGGTTTATGAAAGGTACACACATGCAGTGACACTAGTGGGTCCATGTGGTTTAGGAAAATAACACACATGCAATGACTTTGGTGGTGGTTTAGGAAAGGAAGAGACATGCAATTACTATAGATGTGGTTTAGGAAAGGAACATGCATGCAATGACTTTGGTGGATCCATGTGGTTTAGGAAAAGAACACACATGCAATGACTCTGGTGGATCAATATGGTTTAGGAAAGGAACACACATGCAATGACTCTAGTGGATCCATGTGGTTTAGGAAAGGAATACAACTGCAATGACTAGTGGATCCATGTGGTTTAGGAAAGAAGACACATGCAAAGGCACTGATGGATTCATGTCGTTTAGGAAAACAACACACATCCAATGACTCTGGTGGATCCATGTGGTTTATGAAAGGAACACACATGCAGTGACACTAGTGGGTCCATGTGGTTTAGGAAAAGAACACACATGCAATGACTCTGGTGGATCAATGTGGTTTAGGAAAGGAACACACATGCAATGACTCTAGTGAATCCATGTCGTTTAGGAAACGAACACATATGCAATGACTCTAGTGGATCCATGTGGTTTAGGAAAAGAACACACATGCAATGACTCTGGTGGATCCATGTGGTTTAGGAAAAGAACACACATGCAATGACTCTGGTGGATCAATGTGGTTTAGGAGAGGATAACACGTCCAATGACTCTAGTGGTGGTATAGGAAAACAACACACATGCAATGACACTGGTGGATCCATGTGGTTTAGGAAAAAGAACACACATGCAATGACTCTGGTGGTGGTTAAGGAAAGGAAGACACATGCAATGACTCTGGTGGATCCATGTGGTTTAGGAAAGGAACACAGATGCAATGACTCTAGTGGATCCATGTGGTTTAGGAAAAGAACACACATGCAAAGACACTGATTGATTCATGTCGTTGAGGAAAAGAACACACATCCAATGACTCTGGTGGATCCATGTGGTTTATGAAAGGAACACACATGCAGTGACACTAGTGGGTCCATGTGGTTTAGGAAAATAACACACATGCAATGACTCTGGTGGATCCATGTGGTATAGGAAAAGAACACACATGCAATGACTCTTGTGCATCAATGTGGTTTAGGAAAGGAACACACATGCAATGACTCTAGTGGATCCATGTGGTTTAGGAAAATAACATTCATGCAATGACTCTGGTGGATCAATGTGGTTTTGGAAAGGAACACACATGCAATGACTCTGGTGGATCCATGTGGTTTAGGAAACGAACACACATGCAATGACTCTGGTGGATCCATGTGGTTTAGGAAAGGAACACACATGCAATGACTCTGGTGGATCCATGTGGTTTAGGAAAAGAACACATATGCAATGACTCTAGTGGTGGTTAAGCAAAAGAACACACATGCAATGACACTAGTGGATCCATGTGGTTTAGGAAAGGAACAAACATGCAAGGACTCTGGTGGATCCATGTGGTTTAGGAAAGGAACACACATGCAATGACTCTGGTGGATCCATGTGGTTTAGGAAAAGAACACATATGCAATGACTCTAGTGGTGGTTAAGCAAAAGAACACACATGCAATGACACTAGTGGATCCATGTGGTTTAGGAAAGGAACACACATGCAATGACTCTGGTGGATCCATGTGGTTTAGGAAAGGAACACACATGCAATGTCTTAGATGGATCCATGTGATTTAGTAAAGGAAGACACATGCAATGGCTCTAGTGGATCCATGTGGTTTAGGAAAAGAACACACATGCAATGACTCTGGTGGATTAATGTGGTTTAGGAAAGGAACACACATGCAATGACTCTAGTGAATCCACGTCGTTTAGGAAACAAACACATATGCAATGACTCTAGTGGATCCATGTGGTTTAGGAAAAGAACACACATGCAATGACTCTGGTGGATCCATGTGGTTTAGGAAAAGAACACACATGCAATGACTCTAGTGGTGGTTAAGGAAAAGAACACACATGCAATGACACTAGTGGATCCATGTGGTTTAGGAAAGGAACACACATGCAATGACTCTGGTGGATCCATGTGGTTTAGGAAAGGAACACACATGCAATCACTCTAGTGGATCAATTTGGTTTAGGAAAGGAACACACAGGCAATGACTCTAGTGGATCCATGTGGTTTAGGAAAACAACACAAATGCAATGACTCACGGTGGATCAGCAGCGGTTCTGAAAGGAACACACATGCAATGACTCTAGTGAATCCATGTCGTTTAGGAAACGAACATATATGTAATGACTCTAGTGGATCCATGTGGTTTAGGAAAAGAACACACATGCAATGACTCTGGTGGATCCATGTGGTTTAGGAAAAGAACACACATGCAATGACTCTGGTGGATCAATGTGGTTTAGGAAAGGATAACACGTCCCATGACTCTAGTGGTTGTATAGGAAAACAACACACATGCAATGACACTGGTGGATCCATGTGGTTTAGGAAAAATAACACACATGCAATAACTCTGGTGGTGGTTAAGGAAAGGAAGACACATGCAATGACTCTGGTGGATCCATGTGGTTTAGGAAAGGAACACAGATGCAATGACTCTAGTGGATCCATGTGGTTTAGGAAAGAACACACATGCAAAGACAGATTGATTCATGTCGTTTAGGAAAGAACACACATCCAATGACTGTGGATCCATGTGGTTTATGAAAGGTACACACATGCAGTGACACTAGTGGGTCCATGTGGTTTAGGAAAATAACACACATGCAATGACTTTGGTGGTGGTTTAGGAAAGGAAGAGACATGCAATTACTATAGATGTGGTTTAGGAAAGGAACATGCATGCAATGACTTTGGTGGATCCATGTGGTTTAGGAAAAGAACACACATGCAATGACTACGGTGGATCAATATGGTTTAGGAAAGGAACACATGCAATGACTCTTGTTGATCCATGTTTTTTATGAAACGAATACAACTTCAATGACTAGTGGATCCATTTGGTTTAGGAAAGAAGACACATGCAAAGGCACTGATGGATTCATGTCGTTTAGGAAAACAACACACATCCAATGACTCTGGTGGATCCATGTGGTTTATGAAAGGAACACACATGCAGTGACACTAGTGGGTCCATGTGGTTTAGGAAAAGAACACACATGCAATGACTCTGGTGGATCAATGTGGTTTAGGAAAGGAACACACATGCAATGACTCTAGTGAATCCATGTCGTTTAGGAAACGAACACATATGCAATGACTCTAGTGGATCCATGTGGTTTAGGAAAAGAACACACATGCAATGACTCTGGTGGATCCATGTGGTTTAGGAAAAGAACACACATGCAATGACTCTGGTGGATCAATGTGGTTTAGGAGAGGATAACACGTCCAATGACTCTAGTGGTGGTATAGGAAAACAACACACATGCAATGACACTGGTGGATCCATGTGGTTTAGGAAAAAGAACACACATGCAATGACTCTGGTGGTGGTTAAGGAAAGGAAGACACATGCAATGACTCTGGTGGATCCATGTGGTTTAGGAAAGGAACACAGATGCAATGACTCTAGTGGATCCATGTGGTTTAGGAAAAGAACACACATGCAAAGACAGTTGATTCATGTCGTTGAGAAAGAACACACATCAATGACTACTGGTGGATCCATGTGGTTTATGAAAGGAACACACGTGTGACACTAGTGGGTCCATGTGGTTTAGGAAAATAACACATGCAATGACTCTGGTGGATCCATGTGGTATAGGAAAAGAACACACATGCAATGACTCTTGTGGATCAATGTGGTTTAGGAAAGGAACACACATGCAATGACTCTAGTGGATCCATGTGGTTTAGGAAAAATAACATTCATGCAATGACTACGGTGGATCAATGTGGTTTTGGAAAGGAACACACATGCAATGACTGTGGATCCATGTGGTTTAGGAAGCAGAACACACATGCAATGACTCTGGGTGGATCCATGTGGTTTAGGAAAGGAACACACATGCAATGACTCTGGTGGATCCATGTGGTTTAGGAAAAGAACACATATGCAATGACTCTGAGTGGTGGTTAAGCAAAAAGAACACACATGCAATGACACTAGTGGATCCATGTGGTTTAGGAAAGGAACAAACATGCAGGACTACTGGTGGATCCATGTGGTTTATAGAAAGGAACACATGCAATGACTCTGGGTGGATCCATGTGGTTTATGAAAGGAACACACATGCAATGACTTAGATGGATCCATGTGATTTAGTAAAGGAATAC